>CAJINU010000034.1:928743-941286 GCA_905178165.1 Amoebophrya sp. A25
GTCGTCGGGCGGATGGACGGTCGTCGGGCGAATGGACGGTCGTCGGGCGAATGGACGGTCGTCGGGCGGATGGACGGTCGGGCGGATGGACGGCCGTCGGGCGGATGGACGGTCGGGCGGATGGACGGTCATCGGGCGGATGGACGGTCGTCGGGCGGATGGACGGTCATCGGGCGGATGGACAGCTGGACGGAAGATGGGCAGGAGAACGATCTCATCTACTGCTTTCCTATCCACGCCAGCATCCTTCAGGACCCTTTCTATGAGGATGTGGATAAGAGGACAGCGGGACACAAAGACACCAAAGACAGCTGGACACAAGGAGAGGACAACCAGACACGAAGACAACCGGACACGAGGACAACCGGACACGAAGACAGCGGGACAAAGACAGCGGGACAAAGACAGCCTGACACGAGTACAGCCGGACACGAGGACAGCCGACAACCAGATACAAGGACAGCCAGAGACGAGGATAGAAAGCTGGACGGCCGGACGCGGACATCAGGAGAGCTTGCTGGACACAAGGACAGCTGCACACCGACACACTAGGACAGCTGGACACCAAGACAGCTGGACACCAGGGAGGACAGGTGGACACCAGGACAGATGGACACCAGGACAGATGGACACCAGGACAGCTGGACACTAACGAGATTCAATGGGTCGGCCTGTAGAAGTAGAAACGAAATCAGTACTGTCTTGCCTTCGCCAAGAGCCGGCCCCGGATGGTCCCTCGCACCTGTTGGGGCTTGCGCTCAGCCTCTTTCACCTGTTGAGTCACTTTTTCCAACGCTTCGCGAAGCTTCTCGAGATTGCGCTTGGCTGGTTCGCAGAACATTAGAACTGCAGGTTAAAGACAAAAACGATCTACTGACCGTGCACTTATACGAAGCCAGATGTCATAGTCCACTCGAGGGAGACGGCATTTGGTAGCGACAGATGGAAGTAGTTGAAAGCTAGCAGGAAGCACTTAGTCGGGCTGCGCCTTCCCAGCTTCCAACTATTCCTGCTCGCATTGTAGTCGGAGGTGAGAAAAGCCGTACCAAACTGTTTGCATTACCATCCATACGGACGCAGGGATGTTGTGGGAGAACTACACACTCTAGATGAAGTTGCTCTTAATATTACGAAAACAATGAATAAGTTAGTACTCTCTTTCTATATTAATGTCAAGGCGCGACTCTTAACTGTAACGCGTACGGAAGTACGCCGTTCTTGTAAAAATCCTCCAGGAAAGAAAAAGCAGACGCAGGATTCCACGACCATATTGATCTATCTTCATGCCAGAAGGGAGGTGCGCTTTTTTCCAATTTTTTGTCACACCAGCTTTGAGGGCCACGCTCTGAAGAGTTGGCCTCACGCTGGCTCATCACCCACCTAGCCATCTTTATGTACATTTCCTCATCCTTCCCCGGCTTGACCTGGCCAAGCAACAGGTACTGAACCAGGCCCAGCGGCCAGAGGTCGCGCTGCCAATCTTTTACTCCTTTGTTGGTGTTCCACGTGTCCACCCAAAGGGAGTCGTTATCTCCGCCGCCCCCCCCGTTCGCTGAGCTCGCCCAGTCAAAATCGCCGAGTACCAACTTCAACCCCGAAGGACCGTCCCCGCCCTGCAAGTTCAAAAAAATGTTCTCCGGCTTTACGTCCCTGTGGGCGATATTAAGTCCATGAAGATAAACAAGTGCCTGGATGAGCTGCCGACTAACGTCGAGGAACGTCTCTGGCGAAATCCGCTCCTTTTTCTCCTGATTTTCCGAAATCCAGTCGAAAAGGTCCATCGCGTACAATTCTTGGACAAGCATGTAATGCCAAATTTCTGGTGTTTCTTGCAACTTCCACCGCCACACCTCGTATGTTTTGACGACGTGTGACGCCGGTCCCGGTGATCCCTGCGAAAAGAACAGACTGAAACAAGCCTCGCGCGAGATCTTCCACTCGGGATAAAAATGTTCCCTCGTCTGGCTCTTGTCCACCTTGACGATTTTCAGCGAGAGCGACTTACTCTTACCGTAGTGGTTTTTCTGCCAATATTTATAGACATTTCCAAAACTACCACCTGAGCTGATCAGTGTGACCCCGCGTTCGCTATTGAACCAAGCTGCCAGCTTGGGGTCTCCTGTAATTTTCTCAAATACAGAAGAAGAGTCCTTTTCTCCGGGGACGGGGACGTCGGACTTGATCATAGCCATAGCTGCTTCTGTATTTTCCGATTCGCAATAATGCCTACCAGATGGTGTCTGCGGATATTCAAATTTGATCCGCTCCGCCTTCTTCTCTGCGAATGCCTTTTCGACTTCCTTCTGGACCCGAAGATCCTCTGCAGAGGGATCAGGAGGCGGCGGGCCCAACGTTACTGCGCCCGCGGAGGAAGATAGCGCCAAAACAGTACATGCGGCAGAGGACATTTTCTTGCCACCCCTTTTCCCATTCTTGTTTTTTTGCGTCATCCTGATCAAATAAAAAATGTCGATGATGTCGTACGCGAGAAAAATAAGTGATGCGTCTGATGTATATCTCCTCTCTAGTCTAATGTGATGAAATGAATGTATCCATGAGGAGACTGACTCTAATCTAAAATGTATTTCTTCTTCTACTTGATAACACCAAAAGTAAGGCCACGAGAACGTGGTGGCACCTACACCTACAAGCTAGAAAAAGCGCAAGTCTTGAAGATGAACACAAAAAGGCTGAGCAGGAGGCGATGGAACATTCAGTGTACCATAAATACCTGAACAAATGCGAACTAAAGTCTTTCATCAGATGACTAATGCGCCACAGGTTTCCATTCCTTAATAAGATATCATTTTGGGAAATCATGGTAATTCATTGCATACTGTTCAGAATGAGAACGCCTAACAAAAAACAACAGCACCATTAGATATATGGAAACAGACCTCGTCGACAGAGAGTTTGGCACAGACAAATCTCTCAAGAACAGGAGATGGATCAACCTCCAAAACCGAAGACTTTCAATGGTGACGAGACGCAAGCCCCAAGAAAAGCGCCTATTCTCTCTACGAAAGGCGTTCCGGAACCTTATCACAGAGCCATCTTTTTCGCAGTCGCTCCCATCACAGAATTTGCCTCCGTTAGAGAAACGCACCATGTCATATGGTCTCAATAGAGGTTTTTTGCTGCAACATTTAGTGCATTTTTGTAGAAATCGGCGTCGTCCTTCAGAGTGTGAGTAATCTTGTAGAAGGCATGATAGGCATACGTTCGTATGCTTCCGCCATATCACATCATATCATAAATCTAAAAAAGGTTCGCTATTTGCTGCTGCACACGCATATTTAGCAGATGATTGGTCTTCTTTTTGTTCTCAATATCAAATATAAACAGATTATAGTCCTCTAGCAGTTTCTTTTTCCCCGTTTATCCACCAAACCGAAATCTCATAATAAATAAGTGTTTACTTTCTCGATATTTGATAAATTTGACATACTATGCAAATAGCGATTGATTTCACAATTTGCATTGTTAATTTCGTTCTAATCACGTCTGGCGGTTCCTGGTCATCTATGCATGCATGTTGAGATGTGTGCCCCCTAGCAGCTGCAAGATGTGTTAGTGTTCCGTACAGGATTTCTAGAATGATGCGACGGACATTGTTGTACTTAGATCTAGAAAATTAAGTTCGTTCGAGCCACCTTGTTCTCCATCAAAGTGTTAAAAATTCTTCGTGGCGCTCTGCATAGCTGGTTAGGTTAGGTTGGGCGTTGGTCTCCCAGATTTACTAGCAGACATGGCCGTCCATTGACTGCGTTGTCGTTACGACCTCCACCGTTGCGCTCTCTCTATCTGTCTTGTTCCACCTAGATCGATGGGGGAGCTAGAGCTGTCAACATGGGCGCCGCGTCTTTGCTAGTGCTGTTTCATTTTTTGATGTCCTACTGTCTACACGCCCGGAACATTTAACTGTTGAACGAGAACCGATAAACCGCCCGTAGACACTAGTAGCTCTGATAGATGAAGTAGAGACTAGTTCTTGATACTTCACCTAGATGCTGCAGATAGAACTTGAACTTCAATCTGTTCAAGTTCTTAGGCATCGACATAAAGTTGGTCACTTTAATATCTTCGCCCCGTTTAGTCGCAGAGAATCTATCATCGGTTATGATTCTAGAGTCACACGATAGAAGTATTAAACGCCGCGTAGTACTAGTTGTGACGATCATGATAGCTTGCATGCAAGGATACATCTAGGCTATGAGGGAAAAACGAACCGAACGTGACGATCATGATAGGATAACATTTGCCTCACCTACACCTTCCACGGGGCAAACGACCTGTATCCTCCAGATACTTCTAGCATCACAGCATCAACATCACAATAGAGTTATTTATTTGTTATCTCTAATAATTGCTCTACGACAGGCACACAACGAAGAGTAACTAAACATGATTACGGCTGGCTCTACTTGCAACTTCTTCCACATTTCTAGTAATTCGTTCTGGAATCGATCACCACATTAGCTGTTGAACTGGCCATCACTCTTTCTGCATTGATTACAGCTTGGGCTCTCTTTATGTATATTTACGTATCAAATCAAGTCTACTCGTTCGTTTGTTTGTATTGATGATGCGCTCCGGGCTGCAACGATTACGATCTTCTTCTGATTTGATATTTATGACATTTAACTTATGCTATCTCATGCGTAGTGGAAGAAAGCCAATTGGTCTAGTTTTTCTTTCTGAACGAAGATCTTCGATAGGTTTACTTTCACAAGCACCTTCCTTGACTCTACATCTTGAACGTCTTCCTTCCATCTATGTACAACGATATCATGACAGATAGTCATTTTCAGGACAGCGGCCTATTTCTTGTTGTTGCTGGCATACTGTTTCATAACTAGAATCAGATGTATTGTTCTTAATACTGCATCTTCAGCATAATCATCGTGTAGTACTCACTTAAGTACCCTCATGTCTACTTTTTATCATGTCTACTTTTGGTTTTCTTGTTAAAGTCAAATAAAATGTGTCTATGTCTACTTGTGCGCATGATGAATCTTGCCTCTATGACGAAGCGGTAGTTTTTCACCATCCGCACCCGAAAGGGTGCCGTGTCGTATGCTCTCGCTCCCGCCCTTGAGGATAAAGGGCCTCCCACAACTCTAGAGCTGGATACTTCAAGCCTCCAGATGGCGAAAAATAACTACACGACCAACGTCTATCATAACTACTGGAATCCTCTTTCATTTCCTCCCCCTTCGTTAACTAGTCCTTCCTTTTCAATTCCTCGCCATTGTTCATAAACTAGTCCTCCTCTTCCCTCTCCCTTCATCGATTTCAAACACTTCTGAAACAAATCGTCATCCGCCTAGACAGCTGAGTTTGCCCCACCTCGTACGGAAGAAGTCGCAAGGTCGCCGTGACCCGCGTACTTGTGTCCTGCAGCATTACCAACTCCATTGAGTGAGACGACAGCAGCAGGCTCCGTTCCGACAAGCATTAGAAAAGAAATATGTAATCCTAGTACAAAGTTGCATCTATTAGCCTTAGACAGAAAATCTAAACCAAATAGCTTTGGATTTCGACTACATGCACTAGATTCATTGCCGCTATACATTTTTCGATCAAAAGACCGACGTAGTAGAGTTACTTATTTGCCTTTACCTCATGAGCCTTAAGAGAGGATCCGCCAACATTTGTGCACCCGTGGTTACGTGCATCGGACTCGATTCCGGCGAAATCTCGATCGCTGCTGTGTTCAGGTGCACGCGACGCATCTGCGGATCTCTATTAGAGGGATGACAAGAACCTTGTACCTACTTGTACTTAGACGTCTTAGGTACTTAGTACAAAGCAAAAAGACTCGGACTCTTAATATGATCAAGCAGCTGTTGAGATTGCATTTGAGTTGTTGCGACGCTCTACCTCTACTGAATGAATCTTCAATATATAATATATAAGATGAACCTAGGACTTTCTAAGATCAGTATTTCGGTGGAGTAAGAGTGTAGAAAATATATAATAGAATATAAGGCAACCTCCGAACTTCTGGATTGCATGGCATGGATGGCATGCATTGCATGGATGGACCACCCAAAAAACAATATATTTTGCGCGGCGCCCTTCGGGCGCCATACTTCCTCCGCAATACCGGGCGGCTCCGCCGGAGAATTACTTTACGATACACGAACACAAACACGGCCCCACTGTGACCTCGCCCCAGAAACAAGCAAGGAGCAGCGCAAACGCCGTGGCCTGTGTGCGCCAGGGAACAGTGAGCAAGACGGTCGAGATCACAGGCAAGCTAGCCTAGTCGAGCTACTTACAATAGCTAGTACGTGCCAGCACTATTCAAGTACTTACTCCTACAACGGAGCCAATTATTCCTATGCCGCGCCCTGAGTCTTCGTTCCCGTGTCGCTCCCTTAAGAAGGTCGCACTCTGACCCCCTCGGCTCATGCAATGCATGCAATGCCATGCAATCCATCCAATCCAACATCCTTCTTACGAAATGTTCTAATATAAATAATTTTTCAAAATCTGAATACTACTATAACCTTAACTTTGCAGCCAGGCTCCAACCCGAAGTCGTTTAGATTTTCCTGTCCACTGTCACTGGTGTACGACCTGGTAGGCACGAAGTAGCTTTTGACGGCCATCCGAGCAGACTCGAGGTGCTCACGCGCCGCCTGTCGCACCACCGCGGAGCGACCCAGCAGTGCCCCGACCATAATGGTCAATAACAGGGCGCCTACGACCGGAAAAAGCACCGTCTTTTGCCACTGCGCAACCGAGGCCAGCGAAGACATCGTATGACCTTTTGAATATGATAATTTTTCTCATACATCATGGCAGTAAGGTACCCAGCGACAGGGGTTATATCACGTGGCCATAAAGGTGGCAGTCTCATCTTCACACGAGTTGAGAATTTGAACTATGACTTTCACAAATCAACACCTACACGACCTTAAAGTTAAAACATACACCTACACGACCTTGAAACATATAAACCACAGAAATTATTCTGAGTTGGGACTTGTAAATGAATATATTTTCATAAGTAAGTTGAAACATCCACCCAGTCGAAACAAATACCTGTTTGTGGGTCCACAACGTGTAATGGTCCCTCCTCTGCGGCTTTGGCTGCATCCTTGTGCTCGAGAGTGATTTTCGCACCAGGCGTGTTCAGCGTGTTCATGATGCGATGTGTGATTTGCATGGCGTTCGTGCACTGCTCGCTCACCTGCCGCGCATCTTGCTCCATAGCAACGCGCAAGCACTGCAGCGGAGAAATGTCGAACGGGTCCGTCTTCCTTTCATCACACAGAGTTTCCAGTTCCTTATGGCACAAATACGACAGCGAATTGTGAACCTAGTTGATGTGGTCGAGGCGTGGTAACGTAGTACAAGGTTGTATACTGAGGTGGTAAACGTACAAAGTACAACACTGAAGGAAACGTACATCGTTCTGTTCTGAGGTAAAGCGTTGATGTGGACACTCGAAGTTAGCAACTATACAAATACAAGTGTGATGAGAAGTATTTACTAGTTGACGCCCGTCGTCGAATGAGGACAATTATAAACAAACCCGCCTCTTTTCTAGTAGTACAAGACCTCGCGTATTTCTACAAAAGATATATTTTATAATCCTCTACAACAGCCACAACTTCTACTTTTTGCTTAAATAGCTAATATTCCTTGTATTCATTGTTCCTAAGTATTCATTACATTCATTTATAAAAAATTGCAAGTAGAGAATAAGAGCTACTTACATCCGAACCATCGAGGAAAGTCATATACTTGATACTGTAGTAGTGGATGAACGCTAAGTACTACAACAATCAAGCACTCAATCAATCAGTTCGCCTCCACAGGGCGCCGTTGTTTCCACAGGGCGCCGACCTCCCCGCAGCTGCGACTGCCGCGCCTCTACGTCCTGGGACGATATGAGGGAACGACGTGGTCCACACCGCGTTTGTCCACAACAATAAAATCTATCATCAAGTACCCGTTGTTCGCACTCTTTCGAGACTTGCTCTGGATGAGTGGCGAGACAGTGGATGGAATCGTGTACGCGGTTTCGCGGAATACCAGGACAGACCTTTTCCAAGATAGGATCACAAGGATGTACCGGGGGCTTGCCCATCGCCTGGATGATGGGCATCAAACCCATAGCAATAGACAGATCCAAGTCACGCCTCATCGCTTGCGGAGTTAGAACTAAGCAAAGTCGAAAAACGGGAGGACGACGGATTTGTTTTAGCCTGCAGGACATGCCTGTTTTCGTCCCTTTAAAAAAGGTCGGGAGGACCAAGATGGATTTCTTTTAGCCTAAAGGGCATGCCTGTGAGCATGCCTGTGAAGATGGATTTCTTGTAGCCTTAACATAGGATCGCCTCGTTGGGCATCGCCCACCACGACTCCACCCCCTCCATTGGAACCCTGAGCGCCGTGCATCGGACCCGGCATCAACTGAAGATTGATACGATTCTCACGATTCATTTTCATTTAATATGTCATGTTTAGGATTAGGATTCAGTCCGCCGCCCACAGTCTTACCTGCATACTCGAGCGGATTAACGCAACTCCGTGTTATAGTAGTGGTGGAGCGAAGCTAACTAGGAAAAAACCAAAAAAAAGACGTGAAGGCCTGATTTATAACAAATGTCTATAGTACTGCTTATCACCATAATCTTTAACAATCTCAAGAACAAGATAAAGTAAACGATCAGAATGTACTACCATTTTCAGATCTCCCTAGGAACCATAAGCTGCTCAAAAATTACAGAAATATTCCGTAACATATTAACGTAGTTCTCCAGATGTCCTCGAGTCTGTACCTCCTATCATGATAATGTAACATTCATTCATTCATTGTAACAAGTATAAACAAGTATATTAGTCAGACTATGACTATAATAATGGTCTAGTATGAAGGAAGATAATACCGCCTGTAGGATTTCCACAGCGATTTCATCTTGTGCGGCATCGCCAGGTCCAATCACCTTTATCACCACATCTCCCGGGTCCATTTCCTTCACATTTCCACTCCCTGCTTTCCCCTTGGTCTTCTTAGACATACGTAAAAAATGGACGAGGTATCATGAGTATGTGAAGTACAAGTATGCTATAGTAATTATAAGTTGTTCCCCAGCAAGGTTAAGATTAAGGTTGAGGGTCCACTGCTTCGCCGATGTAAGAGTAGTATACATTCTTGTTATAGAGAAGTATCCCATACATAGAGTAGACTCTATTTAGAAATAAAGGTATCCTACGAGTGCCTGAGTGTGAGTATCACCCCACTAAGGAGGTAAATAGGAGATCACTCAACCCCTCACGAGGTAGATCACTCAACCCCTAACTAAGAGGCTAAAGAGGGAGAACTACCTTGAGAGGGAAATTGTCCCGATTCACCCCTGACCACAACTCCCATTGATCTCTCCCCTGTCATGTCATGCGACCTCATGTTCCATCCTGTCAAATGGATTTGAGGCCCTTCCAGTCAAATTGTGCCTTCAAATAGAAAGGGCAATGAGACCGAATGATGAACTATCAAGTATTGATTCATCTCACAAGGAATTCGGTTAATGCGTGGTGGAGGGAGTAAGACGAGGGAAAATTTTCAACTGGCTACTTTCTTAATGTAGTGCTAAGTAAGGAATCAGGCTGACAAGTTGTTATTGGATCGACTTCGAGGGACGGCCTAACCTAAGATTTACGAGGCAGGGAGAAAGAGCTAGGCCATGATGATGTTAGTCGATTCGGATTGGACCCACGACTTCCCTGAATCTCTTTTGAGTTAATAATCTTGCACAGCACATACAAAAGCAAAACTAGAACCTTAACTTTTGCAGTAGCGGATTCGCCGAGCTGCAACAAGGAAAAGGTTGTGGGTGTGCCTTCGTTGCTCATCTTACTGCTGATGGAATGGCCATCCATGTGATCCTGGCGGGGGTTGTCCGAGCTAGTTGTAGTGGTAAAAGAAGACGAACTAGTGCTGGTCTTGTGCTTGTGGTGATTGCCATGCTTGTGCTTCTCATCATGGGCCAAAACTCCTGTGAATGCGGAAAAGCCGAGGACCCAAGCAGACTTCAGCATTCTCGTCTGGTGCCCAGAAGAAGTGCGACCAAGGAAGTTGGAATTTGGAAGCAGCACCATTCTCCCAGCATAGATAGTACAAGGCAGGTCGTATCTTCCAGCAGCTCCTTTGTTGTAGCGTGCACGGTTCCAGGTTCAGGGTCCTAGTACACTTCACAGGCTGGCTGAGATGACTAGGAGAAACCACGTCGTTGGGTAGTAATATCTTTGTCTGGCTCTACTCGTAAGTAAAAAAAATGTAGGCTCTACTCGTCGACGTGATCAGATACTCACTTATTTCACCAGAATGATTGTACCAAGAACAAATGGAGACGAAAATCGAATACGTATGATCAAGAGGGACTATTTTTTTCAACAATGACTCGTTCAATTTTTGTATCGTACTCTCTAAGATCAGCACTCATCTTGTTATGAATCCACCTCCAAAAATCTGAAACCCCTACGAGTAACAACCACTCCTGTAGTAAATTCTAGCACTACTTAGAACAATGGACTTCGGTTTTTTTTACAAGTAAATATTTATGGTTGGAGTGGAAGTTTCGGAAAATGTGGGAGGAAAATGCTGTGGCGCAAACCGATTGGATTCTCAAGGATACCGAAACCTGCAGTGGTGACAAGTGTTGCATATGACGTTGTGGAAGCATATACGAACGAGGTTTGTTCGAATATACGGACGAGGTATGTTGGAAGTAGCTGAAGCTAGATCTCTGTGGTCAACTTCTGGAACTACGACCGAGATGACCTAGAAACAGAAACTACCTCAGTAGTACTCATTCTGAAGAGTAAGTAATATACACTCAAACTCGTCTCTAAAAACCGAAATTTAAGATATCTCTCGCACGACCACAGCAGGCATACAATACGATACAATTATTCTCGCACAAAGTTCAGTGCAGACTCCCTTAAGGGCGTCATAGTACTACACAGAAGCAAGATCTTCTTCATCGGATCATTAGATTTGCGTTCTGCCACCTCATCAATCGATACCGACAGATAAATACCTCGTCAGATACAAAAGATTATATGACATAGAAGTTCTCTCATAGTCGCACTAGATTTGGATTTGGAGATTTCAGAAAAAATTTCTTTTTTTTTTGTATCCTGGGGCTACTGAAAGAGCGGCCTCAGCTTTATCCAGTTCGCAAACCGGCGGCAGGCGGAGCTTAGTGCTCCTGAGAGTTGGGGTACGTTACGTTTAGCAAGCAACAGACAGGCGCGAAGACAAAGGGATGCCACGAAATGATGGAAGGAATGAAACAAACCTCGAAAACCTGAAGGCTAGGCAACAAAGCACAAGGAACCTCAACTAACAGCACAGCTTACAGCAACACTAACTACCTAGGGACAGTGAGAGGCCGAAGCTTACTACGCGCAGTTAACGAAGCCGACAGTAGTAGTTTTAGACAGAAACCCGAGGGCGGAAGCTCAATTTTAAATCTAGTAAGTATTAACTACTCAAAGAACAGTAAGTAAAAACAAGGAAGGGAAAGTGCTGAACTCAAATATCTTAACTAGTAACCTAGTTCTGGTAGTAGCTGACAACTAAACGACAATGAAAGGAGAACTTAAAACGCGACAAGTATTGGCAACAACTACAACTTGTTCAAGACTACGGAGAAAACAACACTAAAGCTAGCTTCTTACCTGAACGACCTATCTGACCACTTGAGTAAATGAGTAAGTTACTGGAGAAGAAGAAGACTTTACACACAGAGTTACACACCACACACTTCGTCTTCACATAATCGGGCTCATAGTCATAGCAATTGTAATTTTTTGTTTAACAATGCACTTCTGTCTTCTTTCTTACAACGAAGGAAATTCCCCATCACTTCAGAGATTTCATCGGGTACAGCATGTCCATGTGGACAAGTCGCGTCGTGATAGAGCTTCTAAGAAGGAGGAGCAGAGTTCCTGTCCTTTAGCTTTTACAGACAACAAGATACACAGTCTCGACGCCAACCTAAATTGGATACGAATCGAGTTACTTTGAACTCATCGCTATAATCCACGTGACATGTTGATATGATACAAGAACGAAGCAGTTACATGTACACGCACAACAATTCGATTTCTGTCCGGATACTAAAGGTACAAAAGTCAATATGTGGTATGTAGCACTAATAGGTAGATCTACAAGTTGAAGCTGTACAGACGCACTGTAGATTGATTCACAAAGAGACTGAACTTTCTATCACAACATCTCCTAAAATACGTTCGAGGAAGGTACTATTGCTACAAGACCACCAGAAGGTACAGCTACTGCCACGGCTTCATCTATGACGCTCAATGGCACTCAAATAGAAATATTAAGAGCAATAAAACTTTGCAAACACATCCCTTCGGAAACCTCAACCTCCAACACCCAAACCCAAAACCTCCAACACCCGAACCCAAAACCTCCGACACAAAAACAAACAAACCCCAAACCCCAAACCCATGAACCCATGAACCCATGAACCCATGAACCCATGAACCCATGAACCC
>CAJINU010000034.1:942429-1001878 GCA_905178165.1 Amoebophrya sp. A25
GAGGGCTTAAAATCAAAAATTTTGGGAGTTTAGCGCTTCAAACGCACGAAATTCAATCCCAAAACGACAGCAAAACGTGGAGAATTTTCGAAATTTGAAGAATGCAAATCCAAGCACGAAGCTGAATTTCAGCGGAAGGGCTTAAAGTCCAAAAGTTTTGGGATCTTAGCGCTTGACTTCAAACGCACGAGACCCAACCCGCAAACGATGGCAAAACGTGGAAAATTTTCGAAATTTGACAACGCATATCGCTCACATCTTTGCCTTGTTTATTTTCTTATTTTGGGGAGGAGGAGGATCCTAGTGGGAGGGATGTTATCGGACGCTCCAAGCTAGTAAATTATACGACTATTTTCGCTGCCCTACACGCACGCTTAGCCTCCCGACTCAACCTTGTAACCCATTTTGTGATATAATAAACGAAAACATGAACGACCTGATAACGGTTTTTTCACGAATATGAAATTAAAAGCACTATAACTTATCTTGTTGTAGTTCTAGCTGTTGTTAATAATCGGCGTAAATTGTTCGACGTGCGATCAATTTGAAAACAGTAACAGAAATCCTCGTCGGACGATGACTAGCTTGAATGGTAAACCCAAACAACTACGAAAACCTACTCAACATTTCAAAACAATCTCCTCATATGTATTTTCCTAGACTTCGTTCAATCAGTGCTCTATTGGAAAACCTTCTGTTTTTCCGTCATATCTTATCCTCTATATACCCTCGCTACTTCTAGCCCCCCGACACACCTCATCCTCCTTCTGGTCTCCCGTCACACCTCATCCTCCTTCTGGTCTCCCATGACACCTCATTCCCCCTCCTTCTTCTGGTCTCCCGTCACACATCATCCTCTTTCTGGTCTCCCGTCACGCCTCATCCTCCTTCTGGTCTCCCATGACACCTCAATCCTCGCCTTCTTCTGGTCTCCCGTCACACCTCATCCATCCACGTCCACTCCCACCGAAAGTCGTAAAAAAGCCTCCTCATCCACGACCTTTCGTCGCCCCTTCTGCCATTTTCTCAAACTCGGTCTGATCGATGTTGGCGAGGATGGTGAGTAAGAGTACTCGAATCCGCGGCAGATTTTTTTCTGCTTGATCTTGGTCGAAGGCCCACTCGCTGGGGCTACTAGCCTCCGAGCCTCGCAAGAAGCATCCCTGGAGGAGCGCAGATAGAATCTGAAAGCAATTTTTATGTTTATCGTTCTTCATCTCCACCACCAAGTTGCAGTTTTTGAGCTTTTCGTCCGTACCACCAGCTTCTCCGATTAAGACATCTCGCGCCACCCCCGCACTTTTTTGCATGTCGGTTACACCATCGCCAGATTCTAGCCCGCGGCCCTTCAGCATTTGCTAAAACAAGTTCCAGAAAGGAACTGAAGGAGGGATGGGAAAGAGAAATTGTCCTCCATTTTGATCCGGACTTCCGGAGGAAGCACTCCCACTCGCTATGGCGTCTTCGATCGTGCTGGCATCCACGCGCTGTATGATGGCTAGCAAATCCTCCGTCGTCTTGCGACGCCAGCCGTCTAGCGATACACGCTCGGATCTGTTTTCTACAGCGCGTTTAACCTCAGACTGGTCAATATCGGCAAGCTGGGTGAGTAAAAGCAATTGAATTTCGACAACCAGCCTGTCAGAATCGCTTGTCTCGTGATTGTGGAAGGCGAGTTCCTCGAGTCGCGCATTTAGCTCTGCAGACTTATCTGTTGCGTCAATGAGAGCCTCCAATTCCTCCTTTCTTTTCGGATCGTGACCGTGAAGCTCTGTTTCCTCATCAATCAAGGCCTTTCGGACTTGCTTCGCAATTTGTTTCAGCGGGTTTAGGTCCATGGGCTCCTTAAATACGCCATCGTCGACGAGCTGACCCAAAAAGGCTTCCCTGTTCACTCCTGGGCCACCGCGTTTATTCATTGTGTTGCCCAGTCTCTTGACCAGCCCTGCATTCACCTTACGTACAGTGGCTCTAAGAACATTTTTCTGCGCCTCCCCCGAAAGAGGCTGCTGCAGGTCTTGGGGCGTTTTTTCCTCTAGACGACGATCCGCGCCCCTCGTGTTGAGCGACGGCAACGCCTGCGCATCGACACCTCCTCCATTCAGCGCGGCCGATTTAGCAGGAGACGAAGGCTTGGTGGTGAGACTCCCATGGTCTCCCGCTAACGGCTTCGAATCGGTAGCCTCCAGCGGACCGAGCAAGTTCCTGCCGTCCCCGTTCCTCAGGCCAAAATTATCAAACATCTTCAGCCCTTTTGGTTTTCCTCCCGCATGCGAAAGGGCAAGCGAAGCTGCCGCTTTTCTCATTATCTTTCTCAGCGCATTGGCATTCATGTCGATGGCCTCTGCTACTTGAGACTCTTTGTCCTCGGGCGGCGGTGTCACTACTTGCGTAAAAGCCGTTGCGCCATCCATGTCCTGACTTTCTACGTCTCCATCCCAATCGATGACAGCCTGTTTCTCCTGTTCGTGGCTGATTCCCTGAGCCAGGAGAAGATGCGTCGAGAGCGAAAATGTGCTCAGGCGCAACGTGCGCCGCGACACTTCTAGCACTCCGTTCACCACGATCACCATTTTGACTGGAACTCAGTGTGAAGGTCCAATGTGACGTTTTCGACGTCGAAGAATGTGGATCTTGCAATAGTTCCTGAACTTCGACCACGTACTGGAGGACGACTTGACGTCGAAGCAAGCGGCTACAAGCAGGAGATTTGCAGGACCACTCACAGTCACAGCTCATAGATTGATCAACATATTGGGAAAGTTGTTGCAATCAGGTGGTCCGTCTTCGTATTTATTTTATTATAAACTTAGCAGACTGCAGACAGTTGTCGTCTAAGACTAACAGGATTAACGATGATGATGATCCTCGATTCTCTCACTTCGACTCACCGCACCGAAGTTCTCACTTCGCCACCGAATTGTACCGGCTTTATGAACAAAGCGTCTTCGACCAGGCACCAATTGATACTGGGCCAGACTTTTAGTATTCGATTCTACATCTGAAAGTGTAGTCTTTGTATCCTTGCTTGTGTTTGCTACACCTACGCAACGTCCTCCATTCAAGTTGTAACAAGTATAGGATTTACTTGTCCGCCGATAAGCGATAATAACAAAATAATTTTTTTTACTACACAGAGGTTCTTTTCAACCGCCTATCAAAAAGTGTACTTGTGCGTTCTGTCCTCCTTGTTGTCATTGGCTTTCCCTCCAAAAGTACCTAGTACAACTTTGGCTTTACCCCTTCTAGTTAGTGCCAAGTTGTACTTGTACTAGGAGTACCTCGTTGCCCCTAGAACTTACTACCTAATGCAACTACAATAAACACTAGACGGTTTTCAATCCCATCAAAATGCGTATGCGTTCGATAAGAACAAAGGAGATAATGGTATGGGGCCCAAGCCGCGAATAGGACGCCATCCACCCTCGAAGAAACCCGCAAGGACCCGACGTCTGCCAGAGTCTTACCGCACATTTTAAAGCCCTACCGCGTCGCAACATGTTCATAATAAGGGTCGATAATCTTGTAAAATCATTGACAATGATAATATCCTTGGTACGATAATGATAATATCCTTGGACGAGGATACTTGCAATTTAGTACAATGAATCTCGCACCAAGTTCAGTGCAGACTGCCATAGGGGCGCAATATCGGGTCCCTGAGACGAGTCATATCCTTGGCGGATACTTCTTTTTCCCCATTGAAAAAGAGCCCGCCAAGGATACAACTAATGCTGACTTTTTTTACCCATTGAAAGAGAGCTCGCCAAGGTGATCATGCTGTGGATGGTCGCTTGGGTGCCTTAAGTGTTGGAAGGTACTCAATTTCCCTTCTGGGTCGTTCATCACCATTGTCTTGATGATATCCACAGGATTGCTACACGTCGTCGCTACCACACTTGTGCTCCTTAGAAGAAAACGAGAACTTGTGATTTCTATTTCTCGGTAGAAGATCGCTAGTATGGTCAAACTGGAAGTCATCAAACGTGAGGAGGGATAAACAGTGTACTTCAACATGAACATGAAAAGAAACCTGTCATTTTCTGTGTCAAACTTGGCAATCCACTCATGACGCTAATTTTTTAGCGTCCTCCGTCTTGTGTTGAAGATTGTCTGAACCTCGAATAACAGAAAGACTCCTGATAGTGCAACATCAAGTGCTAAAAATAACTACTCACTTATTAGGGCTTCGTCATGTGCTAAGTCATGGGCTCGTCCTCGAGGGACGAATCTAGGATTTATGAGGGAAAAAGAACCGGTTGTTTGTCTCTATGTGCTTTACGCAAAGTAGACATAAAATGAGAGAAGCCGCGAAATGCGTCGTCCGATCTTCCTTCCTCATTGCTAGTTTTTGGACCAACAAGTCGTTCTTCACGACATCGTACGTGCCAATCTGCGAGCTCGTGAGAATAGCTGCCCTAATCGTGGTCGCGGTCACACCCCGCCAAAGTCCCTTGATGCCCTTCTCCTTGCCGAGAAATGAAAAAGAATGGCATGTCGGCTTGATTTCTAGTACATACTTCTTCAAGAAGACATCAGCAGCAGTTCTACTTCTTCAAGAGTAGCATCCACTTATACTCATGGTGCTGGCTTTTTAGTAAACTACACATACTTAGTTTCACTGCTACGTACACTGAGTTGTTGCCGTAGTATCTCATAAAACGCACGCGGCAGGCTCCCATTGTACGGTAGCGGGTCAGTGGGTTTTTATAAAGGTTTCCGGTTGAACGTTGACCTATCTATCTCGCGGCATATGAGTCCTCTTCCATTCCATTCAAGTGCGTCCCTAATGGGCATATACCAGCCACGCGCAGGACGAGTCGATGTGTCATTGAAATATTCATAAGGACATACACTTAGCATATGGCCTTTCTTAGATAAACGTAAGTCAGGTCATCTGAAAGTATTTCTAAGACACGGATAGCATATGCTCTACTTTACATAGGTCAAGGTCAACCCCTTAATCTTTGTGATTGGAAGCGAATTTTGACCAAGTCCACAGGCGTGAACATCGCGGAACCGACAGCCCCTGACATAAAAGCTGACCCATATTTAACAACAGGCGACGCGCTCGCTGTCGTTTTGGAAGATGATGAGCCACCTGTTGAGAAGCGAAATTTTTACTTTTCATCTGTTCCAAAAGTCATGAAGGAAGAATTTGTACGAGAGAAAATTGACCGGTTCTTTTCGTCTGTCCTATGTATAAGGTAGATGTAGATATGGAACTGCAAAGACGGAGAAGTATCTTCAGTTGTAAGTATTTTATCAACCAGTGTGATAATGATATTTGAGAAGATGTGAGGCAGATTACTATTGGTTCCGGTCTGCAGAAGAAAAGAGTAAAGAAATTCCAACTTTTGCTTTGCAACTGTTCTAGCTCCAAAGTAGGTCGATAATATGGAGAAACAATGACGAAAGGCGAAAACCAAAGCAAAAGCCAAAGCGGAAAAGGACGACAAATACGACAAGAGCGAGACGCAAAGTCCTAGAGCACGCCGCCTAGCTACGAAACCGGAAGCACGACACAAAGACGAAAGCAGCAAGACACAGCGCAGGCAAGAGCAAGAAAAGCGCAAAAAAGACCGAGAAACGGCAGCAAACTCCAGAGCCAATGCCAAGCAGCCGCTCTCCCTGGACTCCAAAGAGACGAAAACGGAGACGACTCGCCGGCCCAGTGTCCTAACTCGCCGCAGCTGTTCGCTGCGCGGGCGCTTCTTCTTGGGTCAGCCGTTGGGTGGCCCTCTCGCTGTCTCGCTTGCGTTCTACTGCGGCGCAGTTGCGCGCCCCTGGAGAATGCCCGGCCCTCTCCTGTCCATGCTTCAGGTCTTTCATGCTTGCCGCCTCTGCTTTGATTGAAGCCATCAGATCAGTACCCGACCCAGCAGGCACATCCTTCGTCCCCTTTGCGCTCAGTCCGGTCGCCGGATTGGATTGCGGCACGGCTTAGCCATGCATCACCATCGCAGTCGTCAGATTTTGCCGCCGCATCACGTAGCGCCCGACGTCTCGAGGAGACAACAGACGGAAGCCGCGAAGGCTCGCCACTTTCTAAAATTTTGCGAGTGATGGCAACACGCTGAAGCATGCAGTTCACGAAGAACCGACCGGCGCGCGCTTGATGTTGGCGGTGTGATTCGGATCAGGCTCCACCCTGTGTGCGACGACTTCAGATCTAACCGCCTCCAAATGAAGGCGCGCGCCCTTTGTTTTTCTTCCCTGCACCATCTTGCAGCTGCACCGGCCACGATTGGACTTCCTTGGAGAGCGTGGGAGCCGTTTCCGGCCAAATTACTCCGCAAAAATGTCGCGCAGATCTAACCGCCTCCAAATGGAGGCGCGCGCCCTTTGTTTTTCTTCCCTGCACCATCTTGCAGCTGCACCGGCCACGATTGGACTTCCTTGGAGAGCGTGGGAGCCGTTTCCGGCCAAATTACTCCGCAAAAATGTCGCGCAGATCTAACCGCCTCCAAATGGAGGCGCGCGCCCTTTGTTTTTCTTCCCTGCACCATCTTGCAGCTGCACCGGCCACGATTGGACTTCCTTGGAGAGCGTGGGAGCCGTTTCCGGCCAAATTACTCCGCAAAAATGTTGCGAAATGTTTCTGAGCGTCCAAGCCTCCTAGACGGGAGAGTAGTTTGCACCACAAAAAAAGCAACGGAGGTTATGGACAGAAAAAGCACTTGGCTAGTACCTTGGCCTCCGCTTGCGTGTGTTGCTGTCACCGCTAAGGAAATTGTGTCACGAATAGGTTCGTAGAGGCCCATGCGAACACTGCACCATTAGAAGAGGAGGTAGTTTTTCACATGCATCAGAAGGGCTAGCTATTCTGTTCAATTATATCAAAACGTCCTCTTCAGTTTGTCTTGCTATCCTCTAGCAAGATATATCATGTCACGGAGCCGCTTCTATAGAATCTCAGATCCGATATTGAGCCCGACAGTCCGCCCGTATTTGTATGCCGCGCGTTCATGTCCTGTAAACCTAAAGCACTCGATAGAACACTCAGGGCCGATACATCTAGGCTTACAAACTAGCAGATAGATTCATATCTTTGTTTTTCTTCTTAACTGTATGTGCTCTCTCTCAGGACAGTCGCCGAAACACCTTTGAGCAAGCCAGCGACACCCTCTTCCACGAACACTGTCCGAAAAGTACGAAAAAAGTTTCCATACTTTTCCCCTCCATACTGATGATTCC
This sequence comes from Amoebophrya sp. A25, assembly GCA_905178165.1. NCBI lineage: Eukaryota > Dinophyceae > Syndiniales > Amoebophryaceae > Amoebophrya > Amoebophrya sp. A25. The sequence continues at coordinate 949,627 of CAJINU010000034.1, forward strand.
GAATTTTCACCACGTCGCACGGATTCGTCACAAATCCCGAGACTGCGCAGCCGGCACCACCGGAAACGAAACCCAATGCTACCTGCACCCTTCACATGAACATGCGTTTTAGTATGTATGAGACTTTTTAGTCTAAGCATAAGAAGATTTGTTACGAAATGCAAATTCTTATAAGTTGATAGATAAAAAACATAACAAAAAAATAATCTACAATATTAATCGATATTATTAATCTCCGCCGCCATAAAACTCCCCACCTAACCAACCGGAGACTAGTCACCTCCTGCCGCGAAGCTATTGCCCATAGCCTCCTGCCCTTTCCCCTCACTCCTAAGCCCGATAGCCTCCGGCCGTTTTCTTGTTGGAGTTCACGTTGCGGCCCCGTGGCAGACTACCAGAAAAGAAGCCAGAAAAATGCCCGACGGGGGTAGGGGCGCAAGCTGGCGAGAGAAGTCCAAAGAGAAACAGCCGAAGAAAGACCTTCGACCAAAGACACCCGGACCCCCGACCTATGGACCAATGGCGATCTTTGGACCGAAGGCGACCTTCAGACTGAGTGCAATCTTTGGTCCGATCTTTGGACCAAAGGCGATCGTTGGACCTACCAGAGACGATCTTGGGACCAAAGGCGATCATGGGGCCAAAGACGATCGCTGGACCAGCGGCGATCTCTGGACCAAAGGCGACCTTTGGACCAGAGACGACCCCTGGACCCAAGACGACCCCTGGACCCAAGACGACCAATGGACCCAAGACAACCTTTGCTATTGCTGGACCCAAGACGACCTTTGGACCAAAGGCGACCTTTGGACCACCGGCCCGGCGACCTTTGGACCACAGGCGACCTTAACCTTTGGACCACATCCACCGGCGACCTTTGGACCACGGGCGACCTTTGGACCACACCAGACGACCGCTGGACCAAAGTAAGGCGACCTTTGGACCAAAGTGCGGCGGCCTTTGGACCAAAGTAAGACGACCTTTGGACCAAAGTAAGGCGACCCCTGGACCAAAGTGCGGCGACCTCTGGACCAAAGTAAGGCGACCTCTGGACCAAAGTGAGGCGACCTCTGGACCAAAATAAGGCGACCTTTGGACCAAAGTCAGACGATCTTTGGACCGAAGGCGATCCTTGGACCAGAGACGATCTTTGGACCAAAGACGACCTGTGGGCCAAAGACGATCTGTGGACCAGAGGCGTTTTTTTGGACCAGACGCGACCTGTGGACCAAGGGCGACCTTTGGACCAGAGACGACCTTTGGACCAAAGACGACCTTTGGACCACGGCAGACCTCTGGACCAAAGCCGACCTTTGGACCAAAGACGACCCTCAGACCAGAGGCAACCTCTGGACCACAGACGACCTGCAGACCACAGGCGACCTTTTATGGCGACCTCTGGACCAAAGTAAGCCGACCGCTGGACCAATTAACGCGACCGCTGGACCAAAATAAGGCGACCTTTGGACCAAAGTAAGACGACCTTTGGACCACAGGCGACCCTTGGACCACAGGCGACCTTTGGACGACCAGAGACGACCCGTGGACCAAAGACCTCCGACAAGACAAGAGACCCGCGACGGCAGACATCTGACGAACGACCTCAGCCAGAAAAACTGCCGCCCGACCTATGGCGAGAAGCCCTACCTCGACGAGGATAGCGAAGACCTTCGACGAAGGACGTCAGTCCGACGAACGCGGTCAGTCTGGCGAAAAACGTCAGTCCGACGAAGGGGCAGAATCAATCTCACGAAGGAAAGACATCCGCAGCCCGAAGAAAGGCCCCGCGCAGCCTGTTCCGCTTCCGACGCAAGGCAGACGCCTGGCGAAGCAGTGCGCCGGTCTGGCGAGGGGCGTCACCTGGCTGGTCAGTGCATCAGCCTGACGAACCAACGGCGCCATGCTGAAGCAAGCCATCAACCTGACCAAAGGCGTGAGTCTTGGCCCAGCGAGGAATGTCGGCCAGGCGAAGCGCTTCAGTCTGACGAAAGGCGTCAGCCTGACGAGAGACGTCGCCTGACCCTGACGAAGGGCCTCAGCCTGGCCCACGACGTCCGCCGAAGGGCGCCGGCCTGTCGTCTGACGAAGGCCGCCAGCCTGGCGCAGCGCGTGGGCCTCAGTCTGATGGAAGGCCTCGGTCTCCATCCTGGCGAAAGACGTCAGCCAGTCAAGAGGCTTCAGCCACAACCCGAAGCGCGACGCCCCACGCCCCCGCGAAGTGCGCCCGTCTGTTTCTGACGAGAGACATCCGACGAAACAAAGAAGCCTCGCCAGGTGTAAGCGCGTAGAGAGACCCGAGCAGCGCGGCCCTGCGTTGCTTATGCTTTGTCTTGTTTGGCCCGCTAAAGCCGCCGCCCGTCCTTGCCTGGCGCCACCGCGAGGCGTTTGCGTGCGTTGGGGCTTGCGGATTCTTGCGCGTGTCTGGTGGCCCTCTTCTGGTTTTTTCGTTGGACTGCCGTGGGGGTCTTGCAAATTCTTAAGAATTTGCAGGACCCTCCCGGCAATCTCATAAAAAAACCGAAGGCAGCGCAATGCCCTGCACGTGAGTCGACGCATCGATCTGAGTCGGCCACCGTCGGCGCCCGGCTCTTGTCGTAGTTAATTCGTAGGGTGCAACAGCTCACCCGCGGGCTGTCTCTACTCTAGCGGCTGTAGCCCGTGGCAGGCTGCAGTAAAGTGCTTAACTAACTTGAAGCCGGGCGAAGCTTGTGGAGGCTAGTGTATAGAAGATACGAATCAACACAGATAAAACTGCTAATACGAAATACATCAAATGTAGACAACCTGAATCTTCGACGCAGAAACAGTTTCATCGCACATGGCAATCAACAAGAAAGTCCTAGTTATTACTATGAATTCAACAAGAAACTCCTCCGACTCCTGGTTGTACTTACTTCTACATGTCTGTCCAAATAAGTTGTTTCCTCATAATCGGGGAGTACCTAGATGAAGAACTTTTTCCGGAAGTACTAGAAGAAGACGATGACGACTTGGCTGCACCATCTCCCACATTTTTACCTTGTTCTTCTCCCATAGTTAGTGCTTCTAGTACTGGATCAAGCTTCTCGATGCCAGTTGATGTCAGGCTTCACCAATTGCACACGAATCGGACCAGGCAAGCGATGACGATGCTGATGTTCTTGATGATGTAAGCAGTACCCGACTAGGATTGATAGCTGTGTTTTACGATTCCGAGGATTGAGAGAAAAATAACAGAAACAATCATCAAACGTTCTGAATGAAGACTTGTTACGTGACAAATCAAAATAGAAGCCCTGGCCAAAAATGAGTTATCAGAACTTCACAAGAACAAATTGAACTTCTTTTACGAAGTCTAAGTTTTTTGAAAGAGGTGGATCGTGGCATCCTCGATGCGAACCTTCCCACAGTGGTGGAGAGTGGTTTCAACTCTTACCACTCCGTACTTTCCGCAACACGAAGACTAAGCACCGCTCGGAGCAACATGTCCTCTCCCTCTCTCGGAGTCTCATTATAAAGTTGGCAACTGAAACCGATTTCAGTCCTTTTTAGGCATCTACTTGCGTGTCGTACGAGGCGTCTTTTCTTGAACTAGGAGCAGCACAGGTGTCCTGCACAAACAAGACAGCGCTTGTTGCTTGAACTTCACATCAGGTGAGTGTGTTTCAGGGAGTTCCTTTGCTTTGCGACGTTGGTGGATTGGTTATCGTTCTCATTGAAAATGCAGTGTAACAAGAAGGGGTATCAACAACAATGCGTGGTTGAGTCCCTAAAGGAGGTTGTAGACGCTTTTTAGACTTACACTTAGAGGTCTTTTTTGGATCTATTATGGACCACTCTGCTCTAAGAAAACTATGGGCGCGCGCATTCGTGTCGTGCTATGAAGAAGATGGGAGCATTTTTATGTCATGATAGTATGATTCCACTCATCCCGTACGTTTTCCTCATCTACGGTTATGATAATGTCATAAAAGTGCTCTTTTCCCTCCGGAACCAACGAAAGGACGCCTGGTACAGCTTGCGCTTTGCAAAAAGCCACGTGCGCACCGAAAAGTCCTTCTTCTGCTAACATCCTACTTGGATTCAATTCATCTTCAAGAACCTTTCGTCTCGGCCACCACCAGATATCGGATGTAAAAGCGAGGAGAAGGCTTCATCTGTCTCATCGAAGATGCTTATTTCACTTTCATCGAAGACGCTTGTAGCTTCATCGATTCTTGTTTCAAACTGCTTCTGGCGTCAGCTTCTTTCTCTGCGTACTCGAAGATATCCCAGAATGCTGCAAGGTGCGCGTCAAGTCGTATCGCCAGCAGAGCCCACTTTCCATTGAGCGACGCGTCTGCTCCTCCCAGTCCCCGCACAGAGGTAGTTGTAATGGAATCTTTCTCATATAATTACGGCCACTACGTGCCTCTTTGAGTTTGGTGCTAGCCACCACCCCTGATCCCTCCTCTCTCTCTCTCGTTCCGGTTCGTTACTTCTTCAGGGTCTATTGGAATCTGAAGACTAAACAAATAGTCGGGCGACTAGACTGTGGCCTACTGATTTCCTTCGGAATAAAGGGATCTTCGACGAGGCGACGCAGAAGCACCCCTACCAGGCATAAGCGGAGTAAAGCCAGGTCCAGATTCATCGTCAGAAGAAGAAGAAGATTCATCGTCCGAAGACTCGATAGGAGGTGGGCTTGTGTCCCACCTCAATGGAGTGACGGGCAACTGACTCAGACCACTGCTGTTTTAAGCACAAGCAACAGTACTCTCGTCGCCCACCACCTGCAGTAAGCGAATACCCTTCTGAAGTGCTAAACCTCTATTCGTATCTTGCCTGAGTGCCTCTTGGTCTCTGCGTTTTCCGTTCCAACGATTGTCTACCTGTACCACCGCCTCAGCTTCTATTTTCTTCCAGTAGTCCAGTGATACAAAGTGGGGGTGCTCTCTCACCCCTTTCCCCATGCCGTCGTCGCCAAGAAAAAACCCGCTTCGCAAGACCCTCCATTGCAGGAGCTCTATCTGGTGTAAGTACTACGTTTTTCACAGTCGCGAGTTGCTCACCGTATGTACGTCCGGGTATCAGAGGATGTGCCCGTTCCATGTCGTCCTCTCCAAGAGCTCCTGCTTCGACAGCTACATCCGCACGTTCTTCTCTGACGAGATCGAATCTCGTATTAGTTCATCAAGTTGCTGCTCGCTCCAGATTACGATGCCCTCGCGTAGTATTTCTTCAAGCGCGACCTCATTCTGTGCGTGATCATCTTCTACTTTTCGTCCTCCAAAGGCACCTGAGGACGCTCAAGATTGTGCTGTGGACGCAGCAGCATCACTCCCGAGAAGCCAAGAAGTGGTCCGTTCCCCTTTCGAAAACTTCAGGGGCTTTAATGGTACTATCGCTTCCGCTGCTGTCCAATTCGGCGAATTCTTTATACCCTGTAGCCACGCACACAGGAGCAAACGCAAGACGAGAAAAGCGCGGTAAAGAAGCGCCCTTCGCGTTCCTACTCTGGTGCGTCTGTCAGAGAAAGACAAGATGAACGTTATCACTTTCATTCTGGACGAAGAATCCTATGCATGTAGTTGCGCCAATCAAAATAAATACGAAAAAACAATCATGCAGTCTTGGTTTCGATTTTTATCACAGAACTGACCGAGATTATCCAAAAAAAAGAGCAAAAGCTTCGGGGCGGGATATATGGGGTCTTTTGTTACCTAAACTTATTCATCAAGCCATTATGGTCTTGACCTTAGTTACAACACATTGCGTTTTCGCAATGATTGAAGACAAAAAGATACACGAGATGAGCTCCACCTTCGCGTAAACACACAGCATTCATGACAATCGCGCAGTGTAAAGTTCGATCATCTTTAGAATCCAACATCTATCATACCTCAAAGCGATCTCGCAATAAAGATGAGCACTAGACCAGTGACCACTCTCTCAAACAGATCAGATCCATCTCTATCTATTCTATTTTCAGACTTCTTGTGATCACGAGGTTCTCTACGAACGTAATCTCGCTTCTTGAACTTCGGCTTCTTAAACAATCGCGGCAAGTCGCCAAGAAGAATTAGAAGGACTTATGAAGATTATACATCTACATCAACAGATGAAGCAAGAGTAAGTCGTCGTTGTACAGGTTGTCTTACATCGAGAATTTGGTACTATATTCTCGTTCCTGCAATGTGAGCAATCTGCATTCCAGCACGTCCTCATCTGTATGTGTGTGTGACTTTGCTGTCAAAGAGCAAAAAAGATACATCTAAGAAAGCCAAGAATAACAACAAACTCAGAGGACGCACAAGCAGCAACTGCGTACGCCTTGATGTTCTTGACGTAGTAAAACCTTCTCACCTTCACCGTGATCTTTCCGAGCCCAGGCAGTACCTTAGTATTAATCAGTTACTTTTTGTCCTGTACAACTCGTTCTTCTAAGTCATAAAAATCGGTAGTAATCGATGTGGAAGAACCATCTTCTACAATTTTGATCCTCAATCAATGTTGTTAATATCCTCCTCAATCAATGTCGTCCTGAATCTATCAGTGTCGTCCCACTCAATCAGTGTCATTCCTGTCCTCAATGCCTAGTAACGAGTATAGAATTAATCATAATTGAGTCGAGTTATTTCTGGAAAGAATCTTTCCGCAGGCAGTATGAAAGTCCCTCCTAAAAAAGAATAGACTGAGATCCAAATTTTGGAAAATCAAAGTTTGGGTCAAAAAATAAATATCTAGTGTTAATAACCATCTACATCCGTGTCCTCTGTGTTCACCAGTCCTTCAATTTGAGACGACCATTGAAAACCACGCCAACATCTATGTGTGTTTCATCATTCGATTATAAGAAGTCTATCTGTATTTATTAAAACAACGGAAGACGGAAAAGGACGCACTAAAAATTTTGAGTTATAGAACAAATACGAACTGGATCTAAATACATACACACTGGTCAAATCTGCATGCACACTGGTCATCGTGGTCAATCTTATGGAGAATAGCAGCATGGTGCCTGCTATCTTCATGTTAGAGGTTGCGACATGGCATTCTTCAGATCATCCCCGGCCCCTTTCCTCCTGGAAAACAGTCAAGGATGGCTGTGAAGAATGCAATGTGGTAACCCTTAATAATGCTTCCTTCGTCGAATGAACAATCTTCGTGTTTGAGCATGTCTTTGTTATTCAGCCGATGTCCCAACTATTCCCTACTTTTCTTTTACCTCTATATTTCTTCCTTGATTTTATAATTAGTGGCTCTAGAAGTGCAGCAGTCGTTTCCATCATCCCTATCTAATTAAAAAGGCCTAGTTCGTGGTTCTTCCTCACCTGAGATTGAGATACATACACATCCATGATTTAAGCTGCTGACCTGTGCCTCGACAACAATCCGTGTCAGCTGAGTGGCCAAAAACGACAATGAAGAGTAAGCATAAGGAAGATAGGCAGACCTCATCTATCATCCACGCAACAACAATATAGTTTCTGCTTTATTTTCTTAGGCAACAGAAGTGCAACACCTTGAATTCGTATCCGACAAATCTATGTTCGGACGAATGAAAATGAAGTTTTTCTAGCTACCATTATATTCTTGTATGTGGTTTTCACAGTCGGTTGTTTTTTTAGTACAAGAGGAACTTATGTGGTTTAAGAAAATTAGTCTAACATGATCTTTTGGCGCACTGCGTTGAATTTGAAAAAAAGATTGTGAGAAGATTCTAAAATTTTTGCACAGACGTCAGATATGAGCAGATACTTTGATCAGTTTTCGCAGAATTTGTTGACAAAATACGAGCACAGACACACACGACTAGATGTAGTTATTTTATGTCGACCACAACAAGAACATCTTGATAACATTGACAACCTAGTTTTTATCTTTAAGCTATGATCTTTTTATCCATTCCTCTATGCAACAACATGCCGTTTCTAGTTACCCTGACATCAGACTTTTGTGTGTGTGTACCTCAGCAATCATCATGTCGATTCAGTGTATGCTTAACTCGTTTCTCGTCGTCCTAGCGTATGGCTTGTTCATCTTTTGCATTATGTATTAGGTTGCTTACTGGCTTCTAAAAAATCACAAGGTATTATCGTTGACAACTAGTAGTATCATTATTCAGCGGACGAGCTATTTTCTTACTGTCGAGTAGCCAAATCATCTGCTCAACATCACAGCTTGTTACTAGCTTTCATGTTTTTGTTTTCGTAAGGCAGCACCGCCAGCCCGTCCCGCGACTAAGAGTACTCCGTCATGTACTTAGCTCGTCACGTACTTGGGTCGTCCCAATGTGTCTGTCGTCGTCGTAATTTTTCGTTCTAGCAGGTACCATCTATGATCACCAGCCACCCCCTTTGTTTCATCTCTAGAAGTACTTGTTATGAGTAAGAAGCCCAATCATGTACATGTCGTGCTGTCGAGAGTTCTGTGTTGTTAAATGATAAGTTGGTCACGTCTCACAGTAGTCCCCAGGAGAGTCTGACGAGTACTTCCTTGCTGATGTTGACGTTCTACTTCTATGACACGAAGACTAGGATTCATCTCACATCGACATTTGTTCGCAACGACAACTATGATAAATATATGTCATAGCTAGTATGGACTGCTCTACCAGAGTCATTCATCTATGGCCGGTTACTACACCACTATCTTTCTACGCATCATTTTTCATACTATGCAACGGAAAATACATGAAATGTACAGGAATTATAGTCGTGATGTAAGAAGTCATACCCTCGCTTTGCTTTCTTCACATTGGACAGCAATTATACGTGAAGAGATTTACAATTAGACATGTACTCTAAGGTGATTTTGATACACGACATCTATTTTCCACAGTTTCACTTTTCACCTCTAGTTTGCGGTACAGAACTTTGCTACACTCACTCAACACCTTGTTGTAGAAGGTACGAGTGAAGCACGGACATGATCAAAGAAGTATTCATTTACTTGCAACTTCATCAATCTCCATTTCTTCTCGTCCCCATACTCACCTCCAACGGCATCCTAGTACATCTGGTTTCGCCCCATACCATGGCCCTTGCAATTCTTCTGCCCTTGATTGAATCCCGTGTTACCACAGCCTCCGCATAAATGGCAGCCTTCTGCACCTCCGTTCACGACGTTGGTTCAACATGAAAGAAGATCTATAACTGGACTGCAAAAACTTGTAACGTCGCTACTGGACACCAATCTAGATGATAGTAGATCTTGCTACATACTACTACAAAAAGAATCTGCTGTAGGTAAGTGCCTACTACTACCTGTAGATCTACTAGCCGTAGATCTACCCGGAAAACGGGTAGACGAATAAAATCTACAGTAGATCTACAAAAAGAATCTACGACCTAGATGATAGTAGATCAGATAGGGACTTACCTGAGAGTTTCCGAACCAACGACTTGAACAAAGATTCGAATCGGAGAACTCGTAAACGCTTCGTATTCTATTACGTCTATTCATATTTCGTACGTACTCGTCTATTCATATAAGTCCTTGTTATTTCATAAACCTTGGTTCACATTCGGAAAAGGCATGCCGTTCTTCTGGCCTCCTGTTGGAAGTGTGATCATTCCGGTTGCGGGGTTCATCTGCCCTTGCATCATGTTGTGCGGTTTCCCCGCCATATTCATCTGTCCTTGCATGTTGTGGAGAATGAAAGCAGTAGGTGCGTGTAACGATAGGTTGTAGGCGGAGTAAACTACATTGGGGATCTGGACCACTTGCAAGAACTACTATTTGTATCCTCATCACACTTGTAAGTGTCACTTATGAAGAATTCAATTGCTGAAGTTTCTACGGACTAGGATCACTGTCCTTCAACTTCGATTATGATCTTTCTATTACCGCGGTGCCTAGTACCTATAAGAGGCGAAAAGAAATCCATTCAACCTAGATAATCTAGATCGTTCCATCAGAAATCTTCTGCAGCGCCATAATGTTGTTATTGTTGCAGTTCATCATCTGATTGTTCTGATTGTTCATCAAGTTCTGGCTGTTCATTGGTGCGAAGCCAAAGTTATTGCAGGGCATGTTCCCGTTCGCTGGACCAACATTCTGCACATTTCCCATGTTACCTCCAGCTCCTGCTCCCACATTATCATTAACACCAGTTGCCGCACCCCCGATGTTGTTGAACTGATTGTTGGCATTATTGTTGTTCACACCAGTCGAGCAATGAGCCATTTGCAGTCCACCGTTGCCTCCATTAACATTGTTGTGCTGCACCAACATGTTAGCGTTGTTGATGTTGTTGTTGTTGTTAGAACCGTTGCTCCCACCCTGCGACGAGGCCGCGACAGTGTTTGACACCTGAGTAGAGGCGCTCTGCATGTGGACACTGCAGACGGTTCCGGCGTCTGCTTGGCCACTGCTGCCAGCGATGTTGGGCTTGCTCTTCTTTCCATCGAACCGAATGCCAGCCAGTACTTCTTTCGCATGTCGCATATCCGTCAAGTATATGAACGCAGGGAGACCAGTACTTCTCCAGGCACTTTCTTGAAAGTTGCGCCAAGTTGGGTAATAAATTAGTTATGAGCTAGAATAAGTACTTTTGTCTTAACAAATTTCGGCTTTTCGTACGACGTGAACCACGGAGAACCCCGCTTGAATTCCCTCTCCCATTCTGCGGGGATTGTATCGTTCAAAGGATGCTCCTGGCAATGCACGCGCGGACGATAACGACCTGTTTGTTTAGCTAGGTATGATTTATGTAGAAGCGGAAGTATCAAGACCTACGATGTTAACTATTATCAAATAATAGGATGGATAATCATTTGAGCTAAGAAATATTAATATCATGAATTTGAAGACAGAACTGCTGAAACCAGGGTCTTCGCTTGGGGTGAAGTAGATGAAGATGAATAGCTACCACATCAAAATGAATGATCAACATCTAAAAAACAAAAGCTTAAGAAGACAGGAAAGAACATAATACCGCCAGTGTAGTCGTAGTAATCTTGAAAGATCTTCTCCAAAAGAGTGTGAACGAGGTGCTTGGCAATGATGTAGCCCTCTTTCGTGGGAACCAAGACTTAGAGTCTCCAACAAAATTGAATTCATTTCCTCGGAATAAGGTTCCTAGCTTTAATATCATCTACGTTTTACTCAGAAATCGATCCTCCAAGGCGCCCTACAATATCTGAGAAGATAACCTCCTACTTCGCCTGTATGCTCAGAAGATAACCTCCTGTCTCATGTTTGGAACTGAGTGGTCAATAATTGTCGTCTCCACTCTGGGACTAACTTACATAATTTCAATCGTTAAGAATCTTAAGAAACATTTAACTGGCACGGAGCGTTGTCCTCTTCATTCTGGAAACCCTCGCCACGCAGACGCACTTTACATCCTTGCACGACGTGCGAAATGTACTTCACGTTGTGACCTGTGATGTACATTGATTCATATTTATTCTAGAAAAACTACTGGGTAGAAAAACAAGAGGGAAACGTTCTTGGGATCAAAATGTACTGGTGCATCATAGCTATGAAGAGACGATAACAGGAAGGGACTTCGATACTAGGAGTGGTCAGTACAATAAAAAGAGGGACGTAATATCATTAAGAAGAGGACTCGTCAACAAGTACAACAAGAGATATTAGAAATCAAAACTTCCATACCGTCCGGGCCGATGATGCGTTTGGCGACGTCAAAGGGGTCGCTGAGCTTTACGCCGAGCAAGTAGGTGCACAGAAATTTTCCTGACGTGTCAGGGCGCTTGCGCATGGATCGATGTTTAGAGCTCACCCAAATCCATCTCCAAGTCCATCCTGAGACTGCTTTCCCCTTGAAAACGTCGCTAAGATGCCTCGGAAGATGGATTAGGGGAAGCCGTAAGATGTGCTGCAGCGATGTTCTGCTGAGGGTTCATTCTCCCATCCATTCCACCAGATCGGCCTCCACCAAAGCCACCTGCATTCGAGGCATCCCCGCAGTTCAGACCAGAATCAAACTGAGAGAATCCCATACCTCCATCACCAAGTCCGCCAGCTCCCTGCTGGTGTCCAGACATGTGAATTAGAAGATGAGCAATGCTGTACTTGTAAAAAAAACTGGAAGGTCATCATCTCTAAGTAGTAAAGGACCTCAGTATGCGCAAGTCTAGTGCCAACAGTTCAGACAGCCCACACCTGGTATAAGTATATCCGGATTGTTAGCGATAAGTTTCAAACCCAGAGCGTGAACTGGATCTTCATCTTCCTCCACATGATCCTGTTATAGGGCTTTTAATAAGGAACTGAAGAGTATTAGGAAGGCTCCTACGGATATCAAATCCTATTACATCATAATTTTCACTATGTATAAATTAGCGCATGCTCCTGTCATAAGTGATTGTTATCCCCAGCGCCTTGGCCCATCATACTCTGTTTAGCATTGTTGCCGCCCATCGCGCCACCTCCAACCGGCATACTGTTGGAATTTCCGAACCCCACTTTTCCACCACCCATACGGTTATTCCCACCGCGTTGGCCTTTCTGCGGAAAGCCCGGCGGGGCACCCAGCGCAGCCATGTTGTTTCCGTCGCTCAACATATTACTGGCACTCATATTAGAACCACGGTGAAGGTCAGCAGCAGTCGTACTGGCATTGTTCCCCGCAGCCACATTCTTCATCATGTTCCCGAAATTGCTCGTGTTGTTGTTCTGGTGGTGGGACTGCGAGCCAACACCTACTCCTCCTTTATTCATGCTCGGCTGTCCCTTAGCCATGTTGTGGAGGTTGAGTAAGTTGGCACTCATCGCATTCGCGCCTCCAGCACCAGCCAAAGTCGCGTGATTATTCAATCTAGATTAGAGTGTGCTGGAATTCATCTCGGTCCCCCCATCTTGATGCTTTTTCCCTTGTATTTCATGGGAAGACAGGGGAAAAGGGTGTCAAGATGCTCAGCGAGATGAATAAATATAAAAGCCGACCATAAATAGAATTGCTGGTGTTGTTCATCACGTTGTGCATGGACGAAGAACGCGTGGTAGTGTTGTCACCGGGTAGCATTCCGGAACCCCCAGCGTTAGCCCCAGGACCATTAAGCGCATTGAGCAGATGGTTCTGGTCGGAACATCCAATAACGCCCGGTGCATTGTTCATTAGAAGATGAGCTGTCTCTCGGGTGAAATTCATTGTCCTACACACTGAGATGCAAGATTGTTGTTCACTTCCCTTGTTTCTAGAACAACTAAGTACTGTTGTTCTAGTAAATGCTGCTGCATGGGATAAGCCTAAATCTATAGAGGTGAAAACTAAGTAACCGGTTGTTTTACTTAGTGCTTTGAGCGTCGCGGGACCTAAACCTTCACCTAAAAGGTGAAAGCCAATCAAGATTTGCAGCACACCTCAAAGAGAAAATAAGAGAATATAAGGGGAATGTAGTTAAATACTATCAAAATTCCTCTTAAAGTCAAGTGGTGCTCCCCAGCCGAGGGCGCCATAGCTGCTGCCGCACTGCCTTCCATGTGAGCCTGCCCTGCTGCCACTGATTTGCCCCCAGCGCACATTCTGGTGTTCGCACGTGCACGCTCATCCGGTCGGTCGCCATCTAAGGAGCACTTAGAACCACGGCGCTGGCGCGATTTACCCGCCAACATCTTGAACGGATCCATGCCACCGCCACCTTGATGCAAAGCGGCATCTGAAAGAAAGGATGTTGGTTCAAATCTCGTCAGAGAGACGAAGCAAGGACAGAAGCATCTAAACTAGAAGAAACTGCAACGTAAGATGAGTAATCAGTCATCGTCGTGTTGCATCCAAAAGTGTAAGGATTGAAGAACTAGACTATTCTAGGTCTGATCCCAAATAGAAATGATTACCTGCAGCCAACTGCATGGCGGCCGGGTCATATGGCGGCCAAGTCGGGGGCCAGTGCGGCATCTGGCCAAAGTCCGGCAGCACGCCAGCACCCGCGCCATAGAAGTACGAGGCTGCCTCAAGCTGCTTATTCAATCCGGCTGACGCAAGAGCCCAATACGCTTCCCATGCCTCCATGGCGCCAGGAAAAGCACCAGGCAGGTACGGGTTCCCAAATGGATCGCTCGGTGCAGCGGAAAGGTTCTGACGAAGAGAATCAATGGCAGTGAGCAGTACTTCAATGACAGCAGTAAGTTGTAAAAGCATGTACCTCTTCCACAATAACTACCCTTGAACATAAAAATATGCAGAAGCTCGAAATCGAACGCCACAAGACGAATATTATCCAATAAGAAATACCGCACGTCCAGCGGCAGCCAAAGCAGCCCCAGGAGACGAAAACGCAAGAGGGTCAAAGAACGGAAAGGGAACAGAGTCGGCAAACGGAAGAGGAACTGGCGGCCACGATCCAGGCACGCGAGCTTGAGGCGGCGTAGGAGGAGAGGCACGCTTACCACCTGCCATTGGGCTAGCCTGAAATTTCATTTTGGTTTGAGTAGTTCTTCATAGTTGTTGTTTACAAGGTCTCTAAATATACTTATACTTCAATACCTATTTCGAATCAGAAGTAGAGGAAGAAAGTGGGAAAGGACAAACACAGTAGTGAGAGCACAAGAACTTTTGGTTTATGTGAGTCTAAGTGCCTTTCGTCCCGTCGCATCCGCTGCATTCTGTGCTGCTCTCGCGGCATTCGAGGCGTTGATGGCTTCGTGAATCGCATTTGCAGTTCGTTCGCGCAGAGCACTCGGAGTATCGACGCTCGCCGTGCGCACGAAGGGTGGCTCTAGCATGATTTTGTTGAGTCTCTCGTAATCGCTGGTCGAAAGGCCTACTGAGCCCGCTGCGGCGCGACCTCCAGTGCTGAAGTCAGCGCCTCCACTTGCCTCCTCCTCCACGTCTTCGTCAGCCTCTTCTGCCAGTTGTTCTTGACTTAGCACTAGAGTACCACTATGCGTGGCTGACGAGAGACTTGCCTTCTTTGATCTCTATCAAGCTGAGGGATTTGCACTTAGGTTTCCCCTGATCTCTAAGGGGAATCCACAACTCGTCAGCATAGTGGTTTGTCCAAATTATGGAACGATAGTGATAAAAGGTAAAGTAGAGGCCTTAATTGAGGCGTCGCAGAGTTCGAGCGCAAGTCCAAACTCGGGAAACTCTCTGGATCGTCTTCTAGCGGCACGCCTGCAGGCGAGAGCGTTTGCTTGGGGCGCCGTGTCGAAGTCGATCCCGATAGAGTTCGGTCAAGTTGCGGTGAAACCGAACAAGAGCGCGACGACGAAACCAAGTTACTGGACGACACCAGCGGATGTCCTCCGGGACTACTGTTCAGGCCGTGCTTTAGAGCTCAAAACGATCCATTTCTTGCCTTCCTTTCTTCATATGATCCCAAGAAGAAAGCCGAAGAAGATGACCCTTGGAAATCACTTGTATTGAGCCTTAAATGTTGCTGTCCCACCTCCAGAGTCGTCGGAGAAGGCGAGCTTGTTCCCGTGGCCGTTGTCAGCTGGTTGCTGTTCGCCAAGTCCGCGCGCTCCTCTTCCGACAAAGCAGCATTCGTTTGATGCTTCGGCGTGGTCGTCGGCAAGGCCGACACAGTGCGGGCCAAATGCTGAGAAGCCTCAAAGATCTGGGTCAAACGCTCGTATTAGAGGACCTCGCATAAGTCTCCCGTCTTAAAGTGGTGTATCCTGGAACTACCTTGTTCCCCCCCTTCAAAACGGAGGGCCCAGAATGCTTGCGAAGAAAGATGTAGATCTGTGGTGGAAATCTTAATCGTAGTCCGCCGCTGCAAGGCCCAGAGACGTGGTCCGGTAAGCCCGCCAGCAATCGTCGGACACCACACTGCCAGAGGTTTCCAACAATCCACCTTCGTTGTTTAGAGCTTGAAGCAATGCATTTGATGATCATGAAAAATATATGTTCACCTGATTCGTAGTTGAGATAAAGACTTCGCTACTCTGTCAATGCTTGTTTGTCCAGGCAATCAATTTCTGAAGTTTCTTAATCATATTTCATTGCTTTTGAATTCCGAGACGGAAAGAGTAGAGGTGAAAGACCTTTGGAAATGAATCACGCCAAGCCTTAATCTGTTGCTCAAGCCGTCGCTCGTCGCAGAAACCGAGCCTTGCCCTTCGTGCATTTCTTCGATAGTAGCGGGCGTAGGAGGATGCACAAGAGTCGGAAACGATGTAATTTAGAGGAGGAGCTCAAAACATTCCAGTATCGCACTGCCATTGATTCACATTTCCTACGGAGGTTCATCATTTCATCCTCATTTACGATAGATTCTTCCAAAATAACGAAGAACAAGACAGAGAAAAGTGACCTCGTCCTGTGGTGGAAATCAAAGAAGTACAGGAGTGAGGAGTCTTAAGTAGTGGCGCCCAAGGTGTAAGTGTCGTCAAGATTGGAGTTGTACTCCACATCCTGGCTCGCTGCAGCGACACTCGTCGCGGTTTGTCGCAAAGCATCCTCCACCTTCTGCTGTTCCATCTCCACTGAAGTTGTCTCCTTGCTTTGTCCTTGTTCTTCCACAACATTTGCAGTGAAGATTAGACCTCGTCCACTAAAGGATTCATCTTCTCGGTTAGGATAGCATTCATCTTGGTGACCCTTTCGTCCCCCTCACGGCTCACGTCAAACGAAACAGGGGACGGAAACCAAGATGCTTAGAGAACAAAGATAGACTTCCTCGCTCGGGATAGGGCCTTAAATTGAATAAAGCAGAAGCACTGGAGTTCAAGTTCCCCACAGCCAATCTAGTCGACTTGCCTTCTTTATTCTTCTTTTCCTTCTTTGCTGAAGCACTGTACAGAGCCTTCTGTAACTGCTTCTCCAATGCCTCCAAGTCGCTCACTCCCGTCGAAACCTTTTCCCTCGGAGGTATGAAAGTACAGTCTATAAAATGTTCAAATGTATGAAGATGAGTAGTCCATAGTCTATGTGAGGCATGTGCTACTGCCATGTTCGGTTATTAATATGAAAGTAGTCCATACGAGTAGACAGATGTCTTTAGGTCAGGTGTTGGATTAAGTTCTTGATGTATGTACGACTTGGTGCAATATAAGTTCTCACTTCTGAGTACGATGATAAAATCGTGTCTCTGCAAGGTACTAGGTGAGAAAATCTCATAATGGAGGTGTTCTCGCTGTTCATCGGAGAGGCCAAGGTGTCCGGGAAAAAGGTATGAAAGGGGTCTTTTCCATCTAAGTGATGGAAGGGGGTTTGTCCATCTGGGTAGACTCTGATAGTGCTGTCTAGAGTCTCTGAAGATAGGCATGCTAAAGATAGTCAGATTGTCCTGTGTGCGTCTCTGAAACTGCTGTCCAGTCCGTAGCACCCGTACTAGAGACTACTTGTGATAGTCGGCGTGACCGAGGCCAAGACACGAAGAGACCAGGCTAGTTCTGATAGTGACCGTGACCGAGGCCAAGACACGGCTAGCAGTACCATCTTTCCAGCACTCTTTTTATTCACTCCAAAAAAGTGCTGGGTTTCAACATTTTCGTCTATAAGGATGGGACAAAAAAGTTAATCCGTACAGGTGATCCGGAAACAACTGCTGTAGTTCTTGATATCCACTGGTGCGCTCTTCACGCATAGCTTTCTCGCGCAAGCCGTGAAGCATTTCGTGCTGGCCAAGCGGCGAGTCATCCACTGTGTTCTCGGTGCAAGGAGAGTCGTGGCACTTCTCCTTCACGTCAGGACTCAAATTAGACCTACTAGACAACATAAAATTAGACCTACTAGACAACATAGAGACAACCTACAACGGTGGTCTTCTTGTTCAGTAGTAAGAAACAGCTACCTACCGACGTACGGCACTGCGCAAGTACAGTCATCTTGTTCGGTTTACTTCAAATGAAAGCTTCTAATACATTGAAGTAAACCGCTATCATCTTCCATTTCCTTTTAGAAGGGCATGCTCGCGAAGGTGAGGCTAGGTTAGGTCGTTAGGGATCCTTCGCATCACACTCGCGAGATGAACTGTACTCTAGAGAAGAGCAGCCTTAATCTCAGGAGCCCCCACAACCGCCGCATTCGCTGGCACACCCGTTTGGCTACCTGAGCCTGTTGTAGTCGGTACGACCACGCCGGTCGTGCAGCTGTTTTCGACTTTCACTGTATCCGTCATCTCGTTGGTGTCGGCTTGTTGATTCCTGATCCGTAAAAAGAGCTAGTTTTGTGCGCCACCGCGTAGTTCGAGGTAGTGACTGTTGATGTGGTGGTGGCCGTCGATGTGCCTCAGAACGGAACTGAGAGATGACGTAGACGATGCAAGCAAAAATAAACTCCAAAAAAGACCACGACCGACCAACGTGCAATGCAGATTGATTTTTTTCGCAAACTAAAAGAAGACCACAAGTAGCTTAACTTAGTGAGCTGTTATAAGTTTTTTATACTCTAGCACTTTTTTAGCCTTACAGCTAATTCATAATCGTCTTCAGCTGTTGATTCTAAATCTTCTAACTGATGAAATAGGTATAAAAATATTTTGTATGACAAAGAACGTTCTGTAACATGAACTAGTTATGGACATACAAAATTTGTAGTTCCTTTACATGCAAGATACCCAGAACTGGTCACGGAAATTTATCTAAGCTATGGCATTGGAATTGGAAAATCATGGAAATGAAACTCATGATGAAACGAACTTCATCAAGATACTCAATCGTTCAACCCATCGCCTCTCGCTCAAGCGCATCATCTTTTCTTGGATCATCAACACCATGCCAACTACGTGATACTCTACTTTAGTGGCTACTTACGTGCAACACACCGATGGGGAAGACCACACCGATATCTGAATCCTGCTGACCGCAATATCTTTCTCTTGATGACAGTTGGATGCGAACACTGATACACAAATGAGGAACCAACATGCCACCACTACCAGCCCATACCAGGATAGAAAGAACAGTCTGGCATCTGAACTCCGAGTATAATCTGGCCAGTGTCGTATACCCCAGATACGGTAGTACGTCCTCGGGCACCTGATCAAATAAACCCGCAGAAGAGTTATGCTGCTGTCATCATCATTCAGCGCTGGACAACAGCTTTATAGAGCATGTCTACCAGCAATAGACAATAGACAATAGATGTCAATCCCAGCAATAGACAATAGTTGCGAAGATCAACTGCGAGATGGATCATGCTTTTTCAATCATCGCCTTGAGTTTCTCCACGACCACTGGGTTGCATTCAGTCTTGATTTCTTTCAGCTTTCTTTAGAGTCAGCCTTTATCCATTTTCTCAGTCGCCTCATCTCGACCCATATTTTCATCCCCTGTTGTGCACTTCATGGAAATCGAAGGGCAAAAGACCAAGATGAATTATGTTAGTATTAATGTATATAAGCTGCTGTATAAAACAGGGCAAAGAAAAGGGTAGACCTACCAAGATGTTGCCGAGAAGGATGGATAAACGCTGACCATAATTTGTCTCGATCTCCTTCTGCGATACCTTGCCTAGGTTCTGCTCGCCCCACGCCCTGTAAGACGCGGCCTTGGCTGTGGTAGTTAGAGCTACCGCTTTCGCATCTTCCTCTTTGAGAATAATGCTATTACCCTTGGAGGAGCTTCTTTTTCAAGGACAAAAAAAAGATCTTCCGGGGACTATGGTGCTAAGGACATCATGGTTCAACGGTAGCCTTAAGATAGCCTTCGTCGTTTTAGCGTCCAGCTCCAAATCAGGAGACTCCATTAGAGTGCAATAATAAAGCAGCGCTTGCATGGCATCTCGCTCGCACGCGTACCTGTAGTGATAATCATGATGTTGAGGCAAATTTATTACTGTAAAGAGGCAAATTAGAATTATACCGTGCAGAGCGAGGCAAAGAAGTAGCTTCTAAAGGACAAGGAAGAAGATTTACAAATAGTTCGTCGAAGATGGAGAGACAGATTCTAATATCGACATGTGTTTGAGTGATGGAGCCGTGCTTCTCCTCGTCCAACTAAAAAATTACTAATCTCTCGTCGAAATCCAAACACAAACACATGCTTACACACGACCAAAAAAACAAGAACCAAAAGCAAAATATTATACATAATGGCTATGAAAACCAAAACAGCAGTATATGATCATTATGATGGAAGGAACCAAAACAACAGCATCTTTATCATATAGTAATAGCATCCTGGAAACTAAAGCAACAGTATCTGTATCATTTCGTACCCTGTCTCCAAAAACGTCTCTATGACGTGGAGTGAGTCTTCGAGCATTTTTTTCTTGTATACGCTTGGCATCTTCAGCATCGCTGCATTCACAGCCTCTTTTTTCCTTGGCTCTAAAGACTTCATTGGCGCATAGTCGCCATCTTTTCGCTGCAAAATATCCAATTGAGCCTGATTTATTCCACCATTGAAGGGGGTGAACGATAGTAAGAGTTAATATTATACTACTAAAGATCATATTAGTATAATGGCTACTAGTACAGTGGAATATGATAGTGATGCAGTACATTCACCATTTGTAGTACATCCACTACAATGGCTATAATGAGTGGTGGTGGAGAAGGAGATGCAAGTTGTGGAAATCCTGGTTATGCTGTGGCCAAAACATTGTCAGTAAGCGAATATCAGAAAGTAGCCGACTTCTACCAGAGAAAACATCTGTTGTAAGTTAGAGGAGTTTTTACGACGGACTCGTGTAAGAAATTCCTTTTTTATTCATACATTAGCCCTCGCCACATACATCCATCGGAATAGAAAAAAAGTACCATTTGTGAGAGCTCCTTCTCGATGAGTAACCTTGGAAGTGTTTCGTCTATGTACTCAAGGTCCAAAAAGTTTACTGCAAGGCCATGGTCTAATGCAATTTGACCTTTCCTAGCAAGTTCCACATCGAATTCCTGTTTTTTTTTTGGGGGAACATCATGACGAACATGAACATCTTCTATGTACTATGATTAATTACAGTGAAAGCCAAAGCCTGGATCGCATTGAGAAGTGGACGCTACTAGATCGTCTACTGGTAAACACTGTTGAGTCTGCAAAACGGAAAATCAAAGTAGCTTTCTGTAATCTAAACATACCTTTAAAGCTTCGACATTTTCCTGCGTGAAATTCGCTCGCATGTCGACCACTCCCTTCATCTCAAGCAGTGTACTCACAGCCATAACACCAGGGTGATTTAGGTAGTGAAAAGCGTATGCATTTCCGTGACAGCACAGTGACATGGGGACCACTTTTGCGCCTTGCCCGCCTGCACTTGGCGCGGCGCTTGCCGCGCGCCGAAGCGCTCCTCGCGCAAACATTCTCCTCGCTCTAGCGGATTTTTGTTGTGCTTTTGTTTAATGTACTCAGTTTTTGTGGATAATAGGAGGTCAACAAAGATGAACCTTCTGAGAATGAATGAAGTTTCGGCTCCTGAGTCGTACTCAAAAATTCACAGCAAAGAACTACATAAGTCACTAAATCCTGAGTACCTCAAGTGGCACTCTGAGAAACAACTATTGTTTTTTCAATGGAAAGTTCTAAGAAGAGAGCATTTCTTCGCTCAACTTTTCCTTGAACCGAGAAACATTTTACCGATTCGCAATGGCAACTCAACATCCGAGAGAGCCATGATCTCTTCCGTCCAAATTCAACATGATTTTCTCCGCGTCTCGTGCTGCGGAGGCAGTGAAATAGCACTCAAATTCACGTCGCTCGCTGGACACACGCTCTCCACGTAGCACTCCTTCAGATGGATTGACTGTTTTATACTTCTAATTTGATACTGCCGTCGTTGTGGTCAGCGTCACGTTTGTACTGTTCTACAAATACTTTCGCTCGTTGATTCGGTCCAGAATCTCTCCTTGTACTCGACCCAAGTCCTCCAGAAGAATGGCCGCTAGCAGGAAACCTACTCTGTTATCATGTTCACAACACACAAGAAGCGATAGAATTATTATAGGGAAAACGCGCGAAAAACTAGAATATGAAATAGATCCTGCATAGTGGATTGTTTGTACTTGCATATTCATCTTCAAATCATGACAACTGTTCTTAGGTTTATTCACCCTTTCTTGACTTTACCCTCACAAGTAAACTGTTGTTCGCGATTCACCTTTCCACAACTTTCTTCATCGACCTTCTTTCCCACGACTCGTGTCGGTTCACCATCTTCTTTCCGCTCTTTGCCTTTCTCAAACGCCGACGGAAGAGCATCTCGGTTTTTATAGGCCTCCGCCAAACACGTGGTGACCTGTACACCGTTTTCTATAGCGTGCCATGCGCAGTATATGAAGGCCGACACAAGCACGAGCATCAGAAAGAAGCTCAGTGACAAGCCCTCATCGTCGTCGCTAGAGGGAAAAACAATATTGACCTGCTCCAACGATGGTGGAGCATCAACCTCAATGTCAACATTTTCACCTCTACTTCCGCCGGCCATTATTTTATCATGGGGTCTCACTTCTGCATATAACAACGACCTTCATGATCTCCCTCACTTCCTTTTTCACGCGACTAAAAACAAGTAAGGACTTTTCGTATAATCTAACTTCTGACTGGTCTCACACCTGTACTGAAGTACTTAGTCTAGGGATTTCCCTGTGCCAGTGAGCATCTTTAGAAGGCCGAATGTCAGCCTGCTTGAACGATTGTGGTTTATAACAGAGAAATAACTTGCCCAAACGGCTGGAGCTGTCTGATCCCATGGAAAAAAGATGACCAAGAACACATTGAGAGCAAGCAAGAATCAATTAGACTTACACATTGCTAGAGTGAACACTGAAAACTTGCTTCAAAGATACCAGGAGTCGGCTCCCCTACTCTCGGCATCAAAGAAGTGTCCTGCACAAACAGAAGGTGTTTCTTTGACCCGTTTCCAAGAAAAAGAAAGCTCTGCTGACTTCAAAGTCATTTGTCGACTTCAAACATCAAAGATTCAAACTACGATTCAAAAACAACCCCCAAATAGGTGGATTAGCCTATGCATCGTCAAAAAGTTGTCACCCATACCCAACATCGACTCAAGAAGAACTCAGAGATTTACAAATACGACTACTTCTCACTTGACAAATGTCGAAACAAACTAAAAAACTTGAATCTGAAATTTATCATCAAATAGTTGCAAGTACACACTTGAACTGTCCTACGAAAGTGATTTATTCATCGATCAACATTACATCAGTACTACCTTCTAGGGGAAAGAAATCAATCAGCAGGTGCTACCACAAAATGGTTGACCTATGTCATAGTGTACGAAAACTACAACCAGTTGTGACCCATGATGAACAAAATAAACAAGTTCTACTATTTACACGCAGAGACTCACACCGCTGTCTTCTTCTACAGGACCTTCTGCTTTAGCATTTGACTACCACTTTCTTCAAATGCATTGGTAAAAGCGTGTCACCTCCATCCTTCGGAAGCGGTAATATCTCAACCTCTCGCTTCTGTAATGCATTAGAGGGCAGGATATGAAAACATATTGAGTGTTCATGTCGTGGTAGGAGGACCTCTAAAATTGAGGCAGCACTCATGATCATGTACACGTTGATGAAGCAACTAGCTTCTACATCGAAGGTGATCATCGAAGGGGGGACAAAACAACGAGGGAATACTTCTGACGCTGACCGAATAACAAAGTCAAAGACTACTCTTGCAACTACTTGGACTAACAATCACACACTTAGATAAAGAAGTACCCTTGCTTTCGGTGGCTTCGGGTTCTTCGCTTTCGGCGCCTTGCCTTTCCACGATGCTGACACCGTTACGAAGTGTTGAGCCCGCTCCCTCGCTATAGTTAGCGCTAGTTTTCCACTATCCCTGTTTGAATGAGTTCCCCTCTTTCCGCCCCCTTTGATTCTTTCTCTTTGAAGAAATAAGAGGAGGACCTCCCCGTCCCCACTCAACAAAGATAGAACTTCAGATGGGACGATTTGGTAGTGGAAAAACTAACCTTAATATAGCGCGTTGCCGAGCTCGATACGCCTCTGAGTCCCCGTCGTCCAGGTGGAAAGGTTTAGTTTCCGCCGATTCCTCTTCGGCTGAGGAGTTCTGGTCTATGTCACTGTTAGAGGTTGCAGCATCAAATTCTTCAGAACAACATCCCTTGCTTCTTTTCTAGTACGAAATGAAGGGCCAAGTAGTAGGACTTCTCCTCTATGATGAATTGAATCCATTCGGCGAGCTACCTAAGACTTCCCAGACGAGTCCTACCCGCTAGGCTAGCTTGTTGTTGGGTTGTTAGTGGTCTGTCGATTGTTCCTGTAGTTGTTCCTGATGGTGAACGAAGAGCTTCTCCCCTATAATTTCTAGTATAAGATATCTAGTAACTTACAAAGTATCTTACTGTAAGATGAAAAGAGCCAAGGATGCTACTAGAGAATGCAATTTGGAAACCCGTAACCATGGGCACTGGCGCATCCGCATCTTGAACGATCCTCGTTTTCGACGGTGACGGCAATTCGTCGTCGTTGTCTTCGATCGGGACAGGCTTCTCCGACATTTTGTGCTTAATTTAATGATCGGAGCAAGCTTTTGATGTTTCTTGTTTTTAGCTCTCCTCTTATTCTTGTTTTTCTAGTTGAACACATATTACTTGTTTTTAGTGCTCTTATTCAGTGTTACTAGCGCTTAGGTTAATATATTAGGTCGCTTGGAGTTGGACTTGGATGGAGGCAAGGACTAGAACTGGGGGAAGATGCGACGTTTTCTAGCATAACATTCCTTACAGTAGAAGTTAGATCGATGACTACTGGAAAAAAGTGTTTGACTCTCTAGAACTCTCTAAAGTCTGGTGACCAGAGGTTTATGCGGTTCTTGACGAGAAAGGACTATAACGACGGCACGACAATGACGGCATTCATGAGTGGGATGTCGAACAAGTGCACGTTATGAATTAGGAATAAGATGAAGAATGATTCCGAGATAGTCTACACAGACAGTGCAGCACTGAGAAGGTCGGTCCAAGACGACGAGCAGGGCAGGTAGTCCACTAGCAGACACGGATCGGTCTCTCAATCTATCTATACAACCAGTGTAGTGTTGATACCGAAAAAACCGATTGCACGAACTAGTCTGGTGCGGCTCTTCCAGGACTAGCATACATCATCATATCCTGCTAATCGACCGACGTCGCAAGACCAGAGACTTGCTTGTCACGAGAAGACACCAACATTGACACAGATGCATCCTCTCTATGCTAGGTAGCATTGAAACACGATCCTGCTTCGACACGCGAAGATGTCTTGGACAGGTGATGAGCGATCCTCAGTCAATGTATTTTATGCGAAGACTGTAAGTGATGAATCCGAGAGGATAACTGTAGTAGCCATTAATTATGTCATGGAAGCGTCATGACTCGGACTGTAGTCAGTCGTCTGGAACAAGCGTCATCATGGCAGCGGATCTTCATATGATTCCCGCCAAGGTGTTTCGGATGAGAACGGAATCAACAAACCTGCGTCTATTAACGGTCCCTTAGCGTCAAACGCGGCAAAAGGGTTGCGCTTGACGCGCTCAATCGTCTCTGCGTAGCCCAGAGCCGCATCCACATCCAAATCCGCGACCTTCTCGTAGAGGTAAGCTAGCTCTCCATCCGACAGAGAATGTCCAAATTTTTCTAGCAGCAATTCTGGAACGTTCTCGCCGACGTCGGCCCCGCCACAAGGAGAGTAAACAGCGCCGTTGCGATAGCAACAAATGATTTTCCTTCGATATAGCCATCCCAAAATGCGACGACTTAACAAGGACCGCTGCTCCTCTTTCTTGGTGCTTCCTGGAAAATTAGAGGAACCAACAGGAAGTTTGTGTATCTATATCTGCCGTCGTCTTGAGTAGATGAAAATAAAAGTACTACTCCTCCAGCTCAGTGAATATTAAAGCCTACGGAAGATCGATAGATATTGATATCACAAAAAATAAAAATCGTCTACGTCATATTATACTTAAATCAGTGATGACGGTTTCACTCCTGCTCATGATTGTGCAGGTAGTTATCTAAGAACAGCTGCGTAAGTGGAATTTGCTCTTCTGCTACCGGTTCCTGCGAAGCAACCGCATCTATCATCTCGAACCATGCGTAAGCATCCGCACAGCTTAGTGCCGCGATAATGTCTAGGATCACGAGACCGTGAAAAGTTTCCGCGAACGCTCGCTCCGTCTGCTCTGTCACTACTTGAGTGAATACCACGTTGTTCACGTAGAAATCCGCAAGCGGTACTGAGCACGTCGCTGCGACATGATCAAACGTCCTCTCGTCTCTAGAAGGAGAGGTAGTATTGGTTCTACTACCACCAACGCCACCACCACCATCGCGACGACCATCACCGCCACCACCACCACCTCCGGTATTTCCTGCAGTGACAGGGGAGAGCGCTTGAGGTCCGAAACCGAAGCCGCGACGTGGAGGATAGTCCAGAAGGAACGCGCTCTTCTCTTGTTCCTCTTGTGAGTATTTTGCCGCGTCGTCATCGTGCTCGTCCCATAAAGCGCTTGACGAAGTGCTCGCGCCCATATAAGATCCTCCTAGCTGACTCCTGCTATTCTTGTCGATCTTATCTTGTCGATTTTGCTCGTGCTGTATTAGAGAATCTTTCTTTTCCTCCTCCATGAGCTCAGCGTATCGCACATCTAAATAGCTCGGTCTGTGAAGAATGATATCCTCTGAAAAAGGCGCGCCCACGAATTCAATCATGCTCAACGTCTCCGGCAAGGAGGATGGTTTTTGAGACGACGACGACGACGAGGACGAGAGCTGGCGTTGTCCGGTTGCTTCGCTGCTGCCAGGTATAGAAAAAGTAACCCCGGAAACGGACGATCCTGTCGGTGACAGTGGCGCAGGCGGTACTCCTTGTCCTTCTACTTGTTGATGTTCTTGAGCCCACTCAGTACTTCTAGTACCTTCATCTTTATCGGAGGTATCTTTATCCTTATTGTCCACAGGAGCAGCACTCGGATCACCCAATACTTGTGGCGGAACCACTGCACTCGGGTCATCGAAAATGGCTATGCTGGTGTTTCCACCCGGATACCGCTGAAGGCACCAGTAGACCCGCTCCAACAAGCCTGTCTGCTGAAACAATATCGGATAAGTCTGGAAGAGATCGCTACATCGGCGGCAAATTTTCCACAAATTCTCGGTGTTCAACACCCCAGTGTACTCGGACCGCGTAACTAGGACAATATTAAAACACAGCAACTCTCCAAAGGGCGTACTTGATTAGAGCAAGCTGCAGCATTGCACTCTTCGGACGCTGCCCTGGGACCCAAGTTTTCTACTTGAGAACAAAAGGTCAAGGATGCACGTGCAGAATGCATTGAGGAAACTCTTAATTTAGGCCACTTTGCTGCTGGACTAGTGCACTGTCTTTGTCGTTTATTATACCCATCTCATCAAGGCCATCCGTTCGCATGCTGAGTTTGGAAGGGTAATCTTCAACAACAGCATGAGTAGAAAAGAACTCGTCATTTTTCTCAGCTCCCCGATCTTGGCTGCAGGGAGGATAATCTACACCGCCCTCTCCTGATGCAGGCCGAAAGCCTCGGCCTGCATCGCCACTCCCAAATGGGCTTCTTGTTGTCTCCAAATTCGTATCCGGAAGCGGAACTTTGAGTAAAGCGCTAGTCGTTGTTGATACTGGACCTGGAGCACAGGCAGGCTTGCTTGTTTCCGAGTCTAGGATTCCCTGACTGCTCATCCTTGCGCTCTTGCGCGCCGTGCGGGTCGGCGGGCGATCGACGAGAACGACCCTCGCATCTCGAGGGAAGGAGGATACCCGCAACCTCGCTGGTGGCTTGGTGCTGAAGCTCGTTTTATGATCCGCGTAGTCCAAAATGAATTCCAGCCGCTCGTTCAGCAGTTTTCGTTCGCGTGGTAGAAGCATGCGGGCTAAGGATCCATCGCTGATATTGCCGAAAGAGTTCTTGTCAGGCGGATACCGGAACAAAATCCGCGCAGGCTCCGTGGCGGATTCGACGACGCATAAAACACCCAACATATTTCTTCTTCCTGTGCCACATCAAAAGCCAAGGCAGGCTATCGTCAACGCGTCTCAAGTGATCACTCCTGATCAGCGGCAAGACGAAACAATCCCTGCGACGGACATGCTAATTTTGTTTACTCACCTTCTTCTTACACGACTCATAGAAGTATTGATGATTCTTGGGCAGAAAATGCGACCTCGACATTTTAGCAAGACATGGCGTATTCTGTCAAGGTCAAGCTCATAGCAGGCGACATTAATTCACACCAACCATGCAAAAAAGAAGAAAAGTATTTCATCTAATTGTTTCATCTTTTAATTTCATATGCTATGCATTCTTTATCATATCAGAGTTACTACTCCAGCCTCCGAAGTAGTGAATTGATTACTAAAAACCTTCATAGAAGTTACCCTCCCTTCAAAGTGAACCAAGCGGTAGGCCTCTTCTTCCTGACATTTGTTTTTTTTGAAAATATACTCAGACACCCGACTATATAGTCAGAAGGGATACGATGTACTAATTAACAAATTCTTCACGTTGTAGTTGTAGTTGTTGCAGTTCTACTACTTAATCTAGGTAAGCAGGCATTTTTAATGGCTTAACGACGCGTCAGGATCATGTCAGAAGCTCCATCCGAGAGCGAAGATTTAATAGCTTCATTGCCACAGTTTTCGATTGTAGCACTACCGATTCTTGACCTGCTACGGCAATCCCAGCACAGACAATGACAAAAGTAGAAAAATCCTTTCTTCAGGAAAACTACTTGTGTACTAGACACCATCGTTTCTTCTCATAATTCTAGAGATGAAAGAAAACCGAAACGAACCGCTTATTTTGTTTTTCCTCAGGTTGCTGCACTGGCTATGCCACAGGCAAATGTCCTGAAGAAAGGATTTTTCTACAGTTTCAAGCGAGAAAAGCCCTTTCTTCAGGAAAACTACAATCACGCGAGGACTTCACACCCTTCCGAATGGGGGCGCCCCTCTACCTGCACTTTTTTGGCGGTTGTTTCTTGTTGCATGTGATAAAAAACTCGTTTATGTGATAAAAAATCATGAGGGCGCGTTTCTAGTGTAGAAATATGTCCTTGGGGTCGGGTGCTGGATGTGCGGGAAATTGAGGGGACAACTCAAACATGTATGAAGAAGGCGAGGATTATTCTTAGAATCTAGTGTTTTTTTACAACTTCATGATGATCTTCAATGACAGCTCTTTAGGTATACAGCGATCATTGAAAGCGAAAACGCTTGCGCCATGCGACCACACCGGCGCCCTCCTGTCCGACCTCCCCGCGCGTTGGGGATCGGAAAGGTGGCAGTCCTGCGAAGAACTCCCGCATCCGCTGGCTTTTCGGTAGGCCTACGTTGTAAAACGGGTCTATTTGCTGCAAGTCGTTGGTCTCGGGGTTGCCTACTACGTTGCGAACAACGCGCCCGTCTGCTTGCACGACACTCTGGTTCACGCTGACGCCGGAAAGCGAGTAGCAGGTGTGATAAAAGTCCGGTCTCTTCCCCGGCTTATCCCGCAAACCGCCACGCTCCTCGTCTTGGCACGCTAAAAAGACATACATTTGCAACGGCTCTGGCTGTGTCCAACTGTGACCTTTGGGCACGTCTGGAAGAACCCGAAGCCCTACTTCTCCTACTCCATCTTCAGATAAACCGCCTTCAGAAGCCTGCGCGAATTCGTAAGCGTGTCTAACCAGGGCAAAAGTCGCTCCTTGCCAGAAGCTATAACACGAGTCCACCAACTTGTTCGTCCGTCCTTGATACCCGCCTTCTAAGGACATTTGCCTGTGGCATAGCCAGTGCAGCAACCTGAGCAAAAACAAAATAAGCGGTTCGTTTCGGTTTTCTTTCATCTCTAGATTTATGAGAAGAAACGATGGTGTCTAGTACACAGGACAATTTTCATATTGTAAGGAGCCAAAGACATCTCGTTGGTGAACACCTGAACACGAACAACACCTCCTGTAAACTAAATCTCTAAGTCTCTTCACCGTACCGTTCAACGTCAAGCGTGTCTACTGCGCAGCCTAAGATCGCAAGGGCCGCAAAACCGCAATATGAATAGCCTCCGTGCGCTTCTAGGCCTG
Organism: Amoebophrya sp. A25; assembly: GCA_905178165.1. Lineage (NCBI taxonomy): Eukaryota > Dinophyceae > Syndiniales > Amoebophryaceae > Amoebophrya > Amoebophrya sp. A25. The sequence continues at coordinate 979,502 of CAJINU010000034.1, forward strand.
GCTCGCCACTCAACCCACCGTCCCAACTTTGATGCGAAAGTACATACTCGTCCACGCGCTCTGCTAACTCCGGCGTCAAAATCTGAAGCATCGACGCTACTGCTATTGCGCAATACCTGTTGTGGTGAGGATATATTTCCTGGTCAACATTCGTACTGGCATCACATTGATATTTGATGATTTAACCCTATTGTTCGGCGAGGTGTCTATAAGCTTTGCCCGAAGATTTCATCTCGGTCATGATTTGAATCTCTTCGGCAACATGTCTGAGATTTCCCTGACGATTTTCTTCTGATATCTAAACTTTATTCTTATTCTTAAATCTTTTACAACATAACCCAGAAGTAGAAGATTGAAAAACTCCTACGTTCCCCGTATATCGAGTTCGCCGTCCGCGTGCATCGAGAATCCTCCGGTTTTTGGGTCTTTCCTTGCGAGCAGAAAACGGTACATGATTAGAGCTTACCCTAATCCATCTCAAGATGCATCCTGCATGCTATATCATATTTCCCCTTGAAAACCAACCCTCTTGAGGCTGCTTCCGAAGATGGATTAATAGACTTCTCTGAAGGTGGGTTACATTAGGGGAGACTTCTCTGAAGATGGATTACTTTAGGGTTAGCCTTAACATGAGTTCGCGATCCAAGTTTGCTGCGGCAAAGGACTCGCCTATGCACAACGCTGCCACTCCCGCATACGTTGTCGCCATGTGGCTGAGTTGTTTCGGCCCCCCGCCAAAGCCGCCGTGCCTCGGACAAATGCACTGCGTGAGGAAGGTGACCATCCGTTTTCGAAACTCAGGATCCTCGATAAATTAGCGGAGGTAGTTTGCTCTGAGTATTTACTTACAAGTTCGTGCATATATTTTTTGAGCTTATGCTCCTTTTCACTTTGGACGTGAGCACAGTTATTTGTTACGGCGTTACAACTTACAGACAGAACGGATTTGTCCACGTCGGTGGATAGTGTTGTCATCGCGTGGACAAATCCATTAGCCCTTAAATAAAGGCTATCCACCGACGTGGCCAAGTGGATGGATGGACAAATCCATTTTAGGATTTTTTTATGGCTTTTATTAAACCTTAATCCACAGAATGGATTTAACTTCGGTGGATAGTTATATATTAACCTTAAATACCCCGGCGTGTGTACACGCCGGGGGCACGTGGGCGGTAGTTATATATTAACCTTAAATAAAGTTGTCATCGCGCAAGAGCTCCAAAGCGTGACAGATCCAGAACACGAACCAAGGCCGACTAGCGTCGAGACCGGAAAACTGTCGCGGAATGCCGTAAATGGCCTTGTGGAGCCAGTCAATGTGCTTTTCGCGGTGTAACCGGATGGCTTCGTCTTTGTAGTCCTTCATGCCACTGTGCTCGGCTAGAAACTCGCGGAACAAACCTAGTACTGTTTCCTCCGTTTCCCGCTGCTCTCTCATGCTCACTGACGAGGACGAGGGCGTCGGCAAGTCATCCCTAGCGTCGTTGCTAAACTCGCCCATGTTTCCGAAAACACCCGTTTCTACTAGGTAGATGATGGTGGAACTAGTGCTGGTACTTGAAGTTCTGAAGAGTAAGAACTACAACTGACGACATATACTTGTCATTCAGAAACCTTGCTCAAATCTACATAGATTAAGGCCACATAACGACCGTAATCCAATCCTGTTGGCATCACCAAAAGATGGGCGTCAGCGTACCTACCAAAGACTAACTACTGGAAAGTACTATCCACGAGCATTGAAACTTTGAGTGATGACAACGAATTGGATCTTTTCCTGGGCCATGTTGCTTTCACAATTGAGACACCCACGTCTCCTTGCTTCTACGTAACACAAATTTCACAGACGTCACGATGATCACTTAGAAAGTCATTCTAATCCATCCATGTGATCGCTTTTTTTCAGTGTCAGTTCAACAGATAGAGAGAAGAACCGACCCCGCTCTTTCAATTTTTTTCTCTACGTAGCATTTCTACTGAAGATAAAATACTATCTTCCTGTGTCGATTTCAGCCACGCAAGGTGAAAACCGCGATGAGATGCAATATGCGCATAGGTCTGTCTCAAAGTAAAGTTTAAGCAGATGAAAAGCCTCTGTCATTAAAGATTTCTTTCCACAGATTCAGATTTTGACAACGGTCAGCGCGAATGAAGTAATTCCTACATGACAGTCTGTTAGGACTCTCATCCTTCGCGAAGAAGGTTGACCTACATCTAGAGCGCTACAGCCGCGATTTGATTCACCATGGAATAAAAAAATATATTGAGGATGGTGAGTGATACGAGAAAATGGTTTGTTGTTGTTGTTTTTTACCTACATCAGCTGTCCTATAATTCTGTCCTTCACAGCATTGGTGTTGGTGAGAACTTTCTCTACGTAATATTTTCAGAGTCGGCCATAATCTCAATCAAATGCAACTTCTTTATCGTAGCGAATATTGTTTAATCATTACTGACTGTCTGATGAACATCTGCATCGTCTTATTCATGAACAGGAAAGTAAGTAGTTTTTTCTTCGCAGCCGAGAAAATGATGATCTAGCTCTTCTTTACCATCTTCTTACTCTTCATCGCTTTAGTAGGCTTTCCTTTCGATTTCATCGCCCTCTTCTTACCAGAGGTGGGTGTCGGCTCAGCGTCGCTCTCCTCTTCTACAACCGGCATAGGCGGCCCTTTGGATGATACTGGCAGCGAGCTCCTCTTGGCAGGCTTCGGAATGCGGAGGACCAACGCGGTACGAAAAACAAGCTGGCCGTATTCGCGCTTGTCCTTACCCTTAGCTGCACCGGACTCTTCGGTAACTTCTTCAAAGGAGACCTCCTCACTGCTGTCCACTACGTTGCACTCTATAGCTGTGCCCCTGTTAGAGAGTGCCCAATCCATCTCGGTACCCTCATCTCGTCACCCTTACCCTTTCCCTTGTAAACCACGTGTAAACTACGAGCAAAGGGTATCGAGATGCTAGGAGGGACGGGAAAACGGTGGCCATAACGTTGGGCGAGTAACCGATGACGGCAGTCTTGGTCTTCGGACGTCGCACAGTGACAATGCGATCCGGGTCCTTCTGGAAAACGCCAGTTTTTTTTAGAAGACTACGACAAACTACTTGAACAGCACTCTAATGCTTCCTATGCTAGCGCTAGTCTGTCGATTAGCTTTCCGGAGATCTTAGAAGGATAAGATTCGAGGTGGAGGTCCCCTATTCTTGGCGCACTCAACTCTGAAACCAGGAACTGAATCATCAAAAATACGGAAGCTCCTTTCCGTAATTTTAGTACATCTGCTGCGCCATCGTCCCAACTTGCGACCCAACGATCACTGCTGGTAGTGCAAGACGGGTTGCATTCGTCCGCGATGATTAAAGCTATCCAAGAATGCATAACCACCCCGCTGCTGAAGTATTTTCTCAGCAGCATGTCTGCCGGACCCGCATGTCTACTGGACATGCTTGAGGGTTACACAGAGGAGGAGGAGGAGGAGGAGGAGGAGGAGGAGGAGGTATGCACTATCTTGATAAATACTTACTAATCTTGTTTTTAGTCTTAGATTAAAGCTGCGAGCGTGCATTATTTCGCGACATGTGCGGATGCATTTAAACGCGCCTCTCGTCATCGCAATGTTCTCCGGCAGCTTCGGAAAAAAATAAGAGAGGACGCGGTGTTTCGGCTTCTTCCCAAAGTCATCACTTGTCTCTGAGTCGTCGGATAAAGTCAGGCTACCGCTACTCGAGGTCGGGGTGCCAAAGGTAGACGGATCATCGTCGCGAAACGGGTTATCGTTATCGTCCAGCATCATCACCCGCAGCTTCAGTCGAAGACCTGCAAAAAAATGCTCGTTGAAAGCACGTAAACTGAAGGGAAAATATCATGGGGAAACTCTGTTCCTAAAAATGGGCCGAGACTCTCCAACCTAATCTTGTAGGATTGCAGAGATTCTTCGCCGTGTCTGATTCAAAAGGAAAGATATGTGATACGTTGGCGCTATCAGGAGACGACTTATCTGAACAAATCCAGGCTATACATCAAAGAAATTCAATCCGCTGTAACGTTCACCCAGAAGGCTATAATAAGAAGCAAAAGGAAGCAAGAAGTGCGAAAATGCTAAGTGCCTGCTTTCACAGCAGCCTGCGCGACAACAGCATCAACCGAAGTGAGTGCTGCTACTTGAGCTGCGTCGAGAAACTTCTCCGCTTTCTTTGGTGGAATTCTCACCGGATTGAGCATCGGCTGCCATGGAGCAGCCGAAGAGGAGCTTGAGGATGAGGAGAGTTGCTGCTGTGCGCCAAATAGTGCACCACATGGAGCCAGCAGGCACCCGGAGGATGCTACTAAGCTTTCCGGGGAGATGATGCGGAACGTGACGGCCCCGCCAGTGCTCGTTTCCCTCTGAAGTTTCGCTCGTGACACAATTCCGGAGTCTGCATAAGATTTTTGACACGGGAAAATGATGCGACCGCCATCCTTGAGAAACAAAGGATTGGCGAGCTGCTTCTGAAGATGCCAGTAAAGCGACGCGGTTGCTGCTGCTTCGTTCTCCGTCTGCTTGACAGCCAGCCGCGCTGAATTCCACGCATCACGAAGGCTTTTCAGTCCTTCGCTCGTAGCACGAGCGTCAGCCGATCGCGGCGCGGCAGAGTCTAATGGACACCCGAAAAGCGACGCCATGGCTCTATGTTGTAAGCGAGCAAGTAGACCGATGCTAGGCTGTCTGACTTTGGAATCCGAAAAATACAAATAGCTTATGCCCTCTAAGTAGAAGTGAGTTTGTCATTAAAATGAGGTGGACTCAATCAAGACGCAAATAGCATTCGGCGTAGATGTGGGATAAGAGGATAAGAGGACCACTGCGCTGCACCCCCAGCTTCACGTCTTCTGACTCCTTACTTCGACCGATCGGTAATCACTATAGCAAGCCACGACAGGAGATTTGGGTTCGGATTCGGAGACTTCCGAAAAAGTTTCTTTTTTTTTGTATCCTGGGGCTACTGAAAGAGCGGCCTCAGCTTTATCCAGTTCGCAAATCGGCGGCAGGCGGAGCTTAGTGCCCCTCTATCATTCTATTCGCTACGAACCCGCCGATTATAAAATGATTAAGAAACTAGGAGGCTGAGGGAATGACTACACCACAACTCCCAGCGATATGCCGGCCGCCTCACTCATAGCGCAGACACTCAGGTCGGGGCGAACAGGGTGCCACCTGCCACTTCTACCCACATCGACGCGCTCAACCATCGGTGAAAAAGAACTATGCCGGGGAGATTGAAAGAATCTCCTGACCTTTATCCATTTCGCAAACCGGCAGCAGGCGGGGCAAGTTAACCCCTCTACCACACTATTCGCCACGAACCCGCCGACTTCAAAACGATCAAGATACTAGGAGGTTGAGGGACTGGCTACACCACAACTCCCAGCGATATGCCGATCGCCTCACTCATAGCGCAGACACTCAGGTCGGGGCGAACAGGGTGCCACCTGCTACTTCTACCCACATCGACGCGCTCAGCCATCGGTGAAAAAGAGCTAGCTGATAGCCAGCAATATTTTGGCGTAAGACCATATACAGGGGGGGTACCGTCCAGCCCTCAATCATATATGAAAGCATGCTGCTTAGTCACGTCAGTAAGTCGACACTACGCTAGTTTTCTTATCTCTTCAAGCGAAGTCTCCCCTTCGTCACTTGTCACGCATCCTTTCCGCGTCCCACCCAGACGGCCGCAGAGGCATCCACTGCTGCAGAAAGCTCCAGTGCATCCGTCGCACGATCCCGATCGACGTCTGCCTGCACGCAAAAGACCGGAAAATACAAAACCGGGGAAACCCGAATACAGCATTGAAAAGTACAACAAGGGGACCTGCTAAGGGGGCGCAGAAAAAGCGCCGATACACATGTGGCACGTTACGACGCGCAAGCAGCAGACAAGTGGAAGACAGCCTGAAGGACTAGCCACAAGAAAATCCTCAAGAGCTAAATTAAAAAACAACAACGACCCCGCCAAGCTCCTAACCTTCCACTTCGATTATGTCTCAAAGTTTCAAGCTTGAGACTGGAAGCCCAAAGTAACTTGAAAAATTCCCATCCGAAGTCTTTGACTGTATCACAAGACGAGGAACCTCGACAAGTTGCAAACTCGAGCGCTGCAACTTGCACGCAAAGAAGGCCAAACCTACCAAAACAAGAGCACATCGACAAGCCAACGGCTTCGGCCTGTACCTTTTTAATCAATGGCCGCACGCCGTCCCCCGCCCAGCTCTTGTTCCAACGATCAACGCCGCCAAACGGTTGGCGGGCGGGGGAGGAGCCGGGGAACGGGAAGCGGAATCGCGCCGGGATTGAGGAAGTGCGTGCCGGGAATGGATGACCCTAGTGGGAGGAGTGCTGCCGGGCGCTCAAGTCTAGTAAGAAGAGAAGCTATAGCAAGAACTACCTTAGAAGAGAAGCTATAGAAGACACGACAGCGATTTACTGACCGATGCATCCGAGTAGTTCTGTATCTCAACAGTCGCCAGATCCTGACTGCCGTGATGTGGTTATCATCTGTCGCTGCTGCACCGGAGCTCACCGACGTTTCTTGTGATTACAGTAGATCGATGACAGTACTTGAAAATCCTCTGCGCTCACAGATGCATTTACACTTCCATGCGTTCCAGCTTTACGAAGCTATCCATGATGGCCCGTTTTACCGATTTCAGCCACCAGAAATGGGGCAACAGCCCTCGGCTCTTCAAAACCAAGCAAGCAACTACGTGCGGAAGTCTAACGAGCGGCGGTGCTGGATAACGGAGGAACTTCCATAACAGACCCAGGGCAGCCCTCTATGTCGGACTCTACAACCAGGTCTATCTTTTCCTACTTTTAGCAACTGAGTTGACAGCCAGGCTTTGCTTCCCCTACTGAGTTTAGACTGTACAACAGTATCATTTTCCTTCTGTACATGAGACCTTCAAAACAAAGAGCGAGTTTGGTGCCGTTACAAATGTTTCAAATCGTCTAAGTGTACTAAGTACTATCTTGTTTATCATAGTGTTGGTTGCTAGGCAAGCATGGAGGCTTTTCTAATTTTATATCAGCAAGTTGAAAGTAAGTTGTCACAGAAAATGTCCATGATTCGCAAGCAGCCCTCACGTCTGCATCCATGCCCCGCTATTAATTTCGTTATCCTTCGTAGTTGGCCAGCTCTAATCTTTTATCCAAATTCGAATTGGTCCATAATAAAAATTTCGAATAATAGTAGTTTGATGATGTTCCCACTCAAGTTCTTACAAATGCGGCGCTCGAGAATAGTTCATGATAATAAACCACTGAAGATTATTACACTTGCCGTTGTAAACTTTTGTTCATCTTGGTAATGAAATATACTTGTCGTTCTAGTACGTGCTAGCTCGGTCGTAAAGATGATGAACATGAATAATTAGCTACATTATCTACCGTAATAACGTCGAATAAACAAGGATGAGAGCCCGTCTATCTAAGGTAATCAAAATCATACGAAATACCTTGGTTCTTGACGAATCACGATTTGAACATTTTTCGTCTTCTACTAATTCTAATCCTATTTCACATACTTAAATTGCATTGTCATTGATGAAGATCTTGAAGATTCAGTTCTTTGAACTTCCACGGCTTTCGCCTGTTTTCTTATCCTCCTGCCTTTCTTCGGAAACTGGTCGTAGGCGAGTCGACGGCTTTTTTCCAAACCCGAACGTTGCCGGTATTTTCCGAGCTTCAGCATGTCGCCGGAAGTTAGAACATGAGGATGATGATGATGATGATGATGATGGTGATGACGATGATGATGATGTACAGAGCAAGGGGTCAGTAGGACGGGCATCTAGAAGACGAAACAGAGACAGAAAAAAAAATAATCTGTGAAATTATTGCAAGAAGGGATAAGCCTCGGATAGAGGGAAAACTAGCCGGCTATTTTACTTTAGTGCTTTAAGCGTCGCCGGGCCTGGGCCTCATCCTTATACAAAGGAAGAAGCCAGTCAAGATTTGTTGCACACCCCTAAGCCAAAGGGGGAAAAAATTACCAAGTTCCATGAGCCAAATAAATGGCTACGGTGAAAATAATCAGGTGGAGGTCATCGTGATATTCAAAAAAAAAGGTCATCGTGAAAACTTTTTTTGATTTTGGATTATCAGCCGTTGCCTTAAGGAACCTCGTGTCTGGAGAGTCGTCCGCTGCTACGAAATCCGAGTCAGGATTGTAGTAGTTGCTCTTTTTCGAAAAGGTGCGGCGGAGGTGCTGCGGCAACTTCACGACAAGAGGCCTTCGCGGTTCATGCTTCAGATACCCGCCGTAAAAGAACATCCGGCGCTCCACCGTGGAGCTAGAGCTGGAGCTCCTGTCGCGATTAGCGTCTCGATCTGCATCTCGGCTCCCCTCCTCATGGTCCTCGTCAGTATATTTTTAGAGAAGATAAAGGAAATTTGCTTGCTTGTTACGAATGTATAATGGATTGGGTTACTTACAAAGAAAATTATAGTTCCTCAGCATATTAGAGCACGAAGAAAAAGAATTCAAGTTGTCTTGTTGTGCTAACGACAAAAAAAAGGCATTGGAGGCGGTGGATAGCGTGCAATTGCCTCAATCGGAGATGCATACATTCATTCATCCACGCTGCCACCAGTCTATCTAGCAGCAACAGTCTTTCCTGCAAAGGGATACGTAAATCCGCCGACTTTGCCTACAAAGGGCCCTGAACAGGGAAAAGAACGTACCCCGGCGACGATCGGGGCTCGACGACATGCGACACTTAATCAATTATATACACCAATTTGCCATAAGGAACTCTTTTTTCATCTTCTGACAGATCCCTCCCTGCAACTTCTGGATTTGCATCTCCTTTCTGCTCTCGTGTGCGTGCTCGCAATCTGCCGGCGTCTCCATTGTTTAGCGCTAACAAAAACTAAGACTAACGTCGGAAAGAGCGACGTATGATCGTGTCTCTTCAACAACTGGGTCTTGGGGTCTACTACTTCTCAATATGCATTAAATGAAGATCGCAAGGAACGCCTTACCTCCTGCGTACAAATTCAAGAAATGCCTCGAAGATCTGTCAGGACCAAGTAAAAACACTCCCCTTAAGTTGTTCACAAACGAGCTGCCGGAGGACTCCAGAAGACGTGAATCCGGACTCGTCGGAGCTGCTTGTCCTTCCGCTGCAACCTTCTTCCCCTTTGCTCCACCCTTCTTAGACCTTACGGATACTCATCCTGAAAAGCATCTTTGGCCACGACGTGTTATTTAGGGATCGTCAAACAAGGCAGATGCTCTTTGTTAACAAGATGAACAGGAGATAGCATTAGTAGTAATTTAAATTTTCCCATTCGGGGGTAAGTTCAACCGTAGAAGGGGAGGGTGGGGTGTACGGAAGTCAATCCTTAACTTTTGCCTTCGTTTTAGCCTTCTTCTTTGGCTTAGCAGCATCGGTGGTTCCTCCGATATCCTTAGACCAGATGCTCACGAGATTACATCCCTGAGGACCTAACTTATGAGATTGATGATGGATGACTATCGAAATGACCATTGAGAACAGGATGAGGATAACTATGGGAATGAGAGATGGTTAAGCTGTTCAATTCTGCTAATCTTGCCGATTTGATTCGCGCGAATTTTTCTAGATCCGTCTCCCAGTTGTCTGGTTGTTAGGTTAGGTTACATGATGTACTTCACGGAGCCTTAGCTTTTATCCTACGGGACGAAAAGGGAACAATACAAGTGGACGCTATGTTCTGGTATAGTATGGAACGAACATGTTGGATCGATAGTCATGTATATGTGCTGGTAAGATTACATAACAAGAAGAAGCATGTATACAAGAGGCATATCCAAAACCCTTAACAGGTGGCGCCACCCCGGTGGCAGCGGCACTACCCGCACTAGTTACACTCGCTTTTTTCGCTTGTTTCGCAGCCTTGCCTTTATTAGACGTGTAGGAGATCCATCTCAGGGAAGAGAATCTGTCTGCCTTTTTGCTCCTGTATTGTTCTCTCTTTCAGATGACTCATTTGGAGAGGATCAGCCTACCCTTGTTGTACTTCATGAGAAAGAGACTACAAGGCAAAAGGGTACCAAGATCACGCCGAAAGAGATGCTCACTTTGGAGATGATTAAATTTCGGAGATGCTCATTTTGGAGTGACTCATTTGGGGATGATGAGTTAGGATAGGACAGGAGTTGGCTCACCTATAAAAAGGTGAGCGTTCCTCGAGGCCATTGAAGAGCCATAACTTTAGCTTTCGCCTTTTTTGGCTTCGTCTTTGCGGCTCCACTTGGAGGAGTGGTCGCGGCGCTCGGACCCACGGGAACAGGTACATTCGCTGCGACTGATGCCCCGCTCTCGTCGTCTTCCTCCTCCTCGTCCTCCGACAACTGATCAAATCCTGACTGGCTTAGAAGAAGGCTAGCTTAGGTTAGGTCGATGGCTTGAATCTATTCGGCGGTCTGCCTAGGATTTCCCTGACGACGTCTCCCCGCTAGTCTAGCTTGTTGTTGGCTAATAATTTACTTCCATACTGAAGTTTTAATCACAGCTACCTACTCACAGGGAAAATCATTCATGGGTGCTAGTGGTGATCCGAAAGAAAAGAAATCCTACGTCATTAGAAAAAGAGATGGACGAATTTAGGTATCTTTATGTGGCATAGGCTGGCCATTTGAGAAGGAGGGCCTATGATTTATCCATAGGCTGATGGTTATGGTGAGTTGCCCAGCTCAGTGTTCCGAGACTGTCTACGGGGCAATCTAATGCCAGACTTCCTAACAAGGGTCCGATGAAAACTTAAGAATGAATACAACATTAAAACCGACGACACGGGCACGACAGCTACCACATTACTACTAATCTAAAAATCAGCTCGACGCGGAAACGTCTATCATTTATCTTGATAAGTCGATTGAATATAAGTCCTAACATTACGTTCTCCTGGCCAGGAAGGTCCGGAATTGTAGCCCTTGTCTCTGCGGGTGTGGGCACCTCCTCCATCGAGGTTGCAGCGCCAGCGGTTAGAGAAGAGAAGATCTTTGGATATCGTTCATCTGGGTAATCTGACCACATGAAGGGAAAAATACGAAGGAATTTTATATTAAGCAGCTACTTTCTGACTGCTCGGAGCGTAACATTACATATGTAGAGATCAGAGATCTCATCCTAGTTCGTGGTCAGAGATAAAAACATCCATAATTTCCATCTAGCCTACTTCTTACGCTCAGATGAAAATCAATTTTTTCTTGACGTGTTTTCTGTATTCTCCTTAGAAGATAGAAAAGACAGGTTATTCTTTACTCCTTAGGAAGATGGTCAACATGGGTTCTACTTTACTTTGGGGCGCCAAGCCTTAATAAAGGCACATCCGCTTAGTAGTTAATAGTAAGCTAGTGAGGTACTCCAACAAGAGTCAATGGATGTATAAAATCATCTATGTCAGCAAGCCTTAATAAGGAAGAGCCTGTTTTTGCCGTTGGGCTGGGTGCGCCAGACGGTTTTATCAGCATGGTGCTAGTTTCTGGCTCCTCGTCTTCGTCGGCCTCGGAGATGTACATTGCACGACAGAGACACGCAGCAAGCAACAATATGACAAGACCAGCGATAGCAGCCGCAGTTTTTAGAGCTCCTCACACCCTAAGTAATCCCTCTTGCGATGCAACGTCTTGAAGCTGATGACGCGAATCGCTATTCGGCAGATTGCCTGAGATTTCCCTGACATCTTGAAGCTACTTGCTCCTTACCAGACTGGTGTGGAAGGCCTCTGAAAATGAACCAGCAGGGGTGGAAGCCTTAAACCTACAGTGAGCACACTAAATCCGAATAGTGTCTGCGGTTTCTCCGCATCGCCTCCAGATGAAGTTGTTGGCTCCCCAGATTCATTAGCACTTTACAGATGACCTAGAAATGACCATCTTGCAAAAAAATTATCTAGCCCTTTGTTTCCCAAAGAACCTCGCAACTACGGTCAGATAAGATAAATATGGATAAATTTATCTAAATAATGTTGTCAACACCCCAAATATGACTAAGCTTATGATCCTTAGATAGTCAAAAGTCTTATCTTGCACAAGATGAAAAGAATCCTTATTACAGGACAGAGACGTGTGCAGCGTGAGGGCATTTTTGCTTTTGTTGTTGTATGTGTGATAAGTCCCAAATATGATTAAATGAAAATAAATGCTCTGCATGTTGCTGGAACAATTAGAATGTTGTAGGTCATCACCTACATGCAACTTTCATCCGTAAAATTGGAAGTTGGTGCCTTTGGCGCCTCGGCTCCTAGCGCCGCTTCCACTCCGTTTTCGCGAGCGGCCACTTTCTTCTCTTCGGCTCCGTTTTGTTCCTCGCCTTCCGCATTTGCATTCGGGGCCCCCGCTTAGAGCTATCCCGGATTCATCCCTGTGGAGGAAGTGGATCCCTCAAGTAGAACATGCCTCAGCAACATCTCCCTTGTATTTCGGTGCATACGTATGAAATGAAAATGAAGATTACAAAAACGCCGGGTACGATTTTTCTAAGAAAATAATAAAGTAAGCATTTTCATTTCATATTAATCATTCATTCATTCATTCGAACCACGTAGCAACTCACTCAAAGCTGCCTGGTTCCGTAGCGACCCGAGTAGGGACGCGGCAGCTAAACGGTTCAGGAGTCATGATCTCCACCCTCCCAGATGAATTAGAGGTAGCCTTAATCCGCCGTCGTCGACGCTGCACCGGTGCCCGGCTTTCCTGCGGCACCGCTGCCAGCCCCCGGCTTCGATAGCGCTAGATTCTTTCCACTTCCTTTTGGGGTCCCCACTGCCTGCTTTTTTCCATGAAGGACGCAAGCTTTTTCCATCTTTCTCTCCTTTCTTCGCGTTCTTCCTCCGTGCTAGCTTACGGTAGGATAGGGTAGAATGCCTTTTCTACGTCTACATACGGTACTTAAATATAATCAATGCGCATACGTACGCGTTGAAGAAGGAGGGAAGATAAATGGGGAGCGAGCCCCAGTGGCAGCCCGAATGGATGGAAAAAATAATTTCAACAGCATTCAGTATTTTAGTTACAACAACTAAAAAGTTTTATAGTCAAAATCAAGTTACAACTACGTACTCACAGGCAGTTTAAGCATAAGGAGTAGCCGCGTTTCCTGATTTCTTGTTCGCTGGACTTGCGCTCGCTGGACTTGAGCCGCCACTAGGTGACGAAGGGGCCGCAAGATCTGAGGTCTGTATATTGAGGCCCCGCCCTGCGGCAGCTGATGCTGAGTTAGACGTCGACACTCATTGGTCACTGACTCTGAAAGAAAAGGGCCATGCGCCTCTCCCCTTGTTTTCCCTTTGTTTTCCCCTGTTCTACTCTAAGGAGAACCCCTCCTCGATCTCAGTGACGGACCAACCTCAATGGTGACCAATGAAAATGAAAGTTGAGCCCTAACTGAGGCCTGTCTTCCTCCAGGACTTGCACTCTGAGGTCTTGTTCTTGCTGCCGGCTTTGTAGCACCTTGTTGTTCCACAGGATCGGTAGCAGCAGGAGGAGCACCTTGTTTAGGATTACTACCCACGGAGTTGGGTGTGGTTGGGTGTGGTTGACCAGCCTCCTTGAAACCTTCCCGCTTCGCAGTCTGCGGTCTTCCTCTGCTTGCAGTCGAAGGTCTTGGCGGTCTTCTGCTTGCGGTCGCTGGTGCTGTAGCTTTCTCCTTTATTCGCGTAAGCAGCGAGGTCATGGTAGGATAGACAGGCACGCGGAGATTTAGAAGAACAAGAGGCACAACCGCATCTCACTTGAGAGCGCCATCCAGTGATGATGATTCCAGTGAAGCCCTAACAACTAGAAAAAAGAAGAAACTCTTCCCTGACGATGATTTTTCCTCTGATTCTGAAGTAGACGAGCAGACTGTCTTCATCCTTCCGACTCGGCGCTTTTCCTTGCATTGAAAAAGAACCCTAAACCCCAAGAAGTAAAGCAGCCTTATCAAGAGGGCGTCTCCAGCTTAGTACGTAGTAGAGTACGTCTAAGTATCGAGAGCGGTCTAAGTACGTATTGATGAGAGGCAACTATGAAATAAATTACAGTATGTACGCATTAAGAGCCGCCTAAGTGGTTAGGTTACAGGTTGTGGATCCTGCGCATCGAGCCCCGGCACCTGCTCGACTCCGAGGATGATGGGTGACTTAAGCTTCGTGCGCAGCCTTAAGATATGTCCCACCGGAAAAGCGACATCGTTTTGTTCATCCTGGATGTACTCCTCCCAATCTACCTTCTTATCAGCTCCATCATTTCTCGAGTCTAGATAAGCATGTTTCGCACTATCCTTTTCCAGAAAATTAGAAGAAGCCCTAGTTAGTACGCATGTGCAAAGATGTACACGCGAGAAAAAGACCTCGAATCCATCCCCGCCCCTATAGTTGGAGTTGGACGGTCGTATCGGTCTATCACTATCTTGTTTGGAGGGATAGACCTAGGATATCAATATCATGATCTGTGAGTATGGCGCACCGGTCAATCAATATCATGATCTCAGTATCATGTATGATCTATTATCTTTTGTTCTTTGGAGCGAGTAATAGCAAAAGAGTCGAAGGAAAATAATCATCATCATGGTGTCCAACTTAATACTACTAGCCTAATGGCGGGACAAAACAATTCCAGCAGTAATCATCTATCTTCGTATTTGTTTTAAGAGCAGTACCTACTGTGATCATGAAGGACCGGCACAACTCAATGCAGCCTTGTGCTGTCGGTAGCCTTGATGAACAAGAAAGACGAGTATGCATTGCGTAAAAATACTTTTACGCTTGAGAAATCCGCACCACAGGAAACGAGGCGAATCTTATTCAACTCGTCTGCGGGGCCCGCGAAACTTACTCTGCAGACGAGTTGAATAAGATCCACGGGCCCTACTGCTTGAGTCCTTCAGAAGTTGGATAAGTGAGTGAGTGAGTGGGTGAGTGAGTGAATGTGCCTCGCATGACCTACATCAACCTACCCTATAACGACCATGTAGCCTTAACTAAAAACGGCATCGCGCCACGCTGCTCCTCAAGAATCACCGACGCCGCCGCTCTCTGTCGTTCATCCACAGGGCTGCTGCCAATAAGCTTTTTGCTCTAGTTAGCAGTACATATTGAAACTCAGGGATACAGACACTGTCCGGCGTCCGAAGAGGATAAAATATCTCTACAGTATTGAAAATCAGGGAGACAGGCACTGTCCTGCGTCCGAAGAGGATAAATTCAAATTATATTTCTTCAGTATTGAAACTCAGGGAGCTAGACACTCTCCTGCGGCTGCGTCAGGGGAAGGTAACTCATCTCTAAAAATCTCATCTCTATCTGTCATCATTACGAAAGCTGGCAACCTCCTGCGAAGAGGCTTTTTGCTCCTCTTCAATCATGACGAGGTAAAGGTGTTCGATTGCTATTCTCATTATATAAATCTCAATGTGATTCATCTCGATAGCCTTAATGAAGTGCCACTCGGCAATCGCCAAGCTCTCGACATGGGAGAGATCCTTCCCGTACGCCTTCGCAGCCAGACTGTGGCTGACGGCCTCTTCTGCGGTGTCAAACCCTTGGTGCATATGACAGGAAAAAAGTGATGCACCGGCTCATGCATACTCAAGAAGTAGAAGAAATTAGGCTCAAGTGACGCAAACACTGACTACTTAACTGTTGGGTGCAAAGGCAAGCTGTCGAAGCACTTCTCTCATCAACATGCGTCTCAATTGGTCATCTTCTACCATCGATCAGTAAAAGAAGTTATTGTCTGGACGTAGATGAAATCAAAGCTTTCGAACTAACGCTCTATTGGCGCTAGTATGATTTAGAAGCAGATGAACACTTTCTTCTAGTACGTACCACCACTCGAGTATGTAGTTGCATCAGTGCGTTATTTTCCCTTCTACTTGAGCATGCGCCAGTTGATGTTCATGTTGCATACTCAAGTAGAAAGGACGCCTCTTCTATTGAGGTGCATCGGTGCATCTGCACATTCATCTCTACTTGAGTACTATGCATCTTCATTGTATAGGAAGGGTGCATCACTTTCCTTTCTACTTCAGCGTGTGTGTATCTTCATAGAGGAGAGCCTTGGCCACGTTTTGTCGCCTCTTCACGATGTCTTGTCCCTTTTTCAACGCCGTGTCCAGGAGGTCGCGAATCTTGTTGTTCTGCCCTTCGGAGCTTTTCGCGCATGCTGCGAGGCTCTCCGCGATGAGAGCGTTCTCTTCCAGTTTGCTTTTAGAACTTTGATAGATAGATAGATAGATAGGTAGATAGATAGCTAGATACAAACATCCTTGTTCTTGAGACAGATACAGATACAAACATCCCTGTTCTTGACAGATACACATATCCTTGTTGAGTTCAGAGCACTCCTGCAGGAGGGCGATTTTTCAACAAGAGAAAAAGGCGCAGGAGGATGACGCAGCTCAGGAAGATCAACCGGGGCAACTCTAAGCTCTATCTTTAGTTGATCAAAAAATATTTATTGTTGTTAGTTAGGGTGATATGTATTGTCGCCTTTTATTCTATCTTTATTAATGATCGACAAAAATCGAGGTCTGACCTCAGGGTTTTAAGGGCGAGCAAGGTGAACCACAAGGGGCACAAATCAACGGACCAGGACTCTCAGAGTTTTAAGGGGAAAGCCAGGGAATCCCAGGGTTCCCAGGAAGGGCTGAATCGCGGTCGGGTCAGGGTTTGGCATCTAAGGGTTTGCAAAAATGGGCACAAAAGTCAGGATCCAGTTCTCAGGGTTTTGCAGGCAGAAACGGTCTCAGGGTTTGGCATCTCAGGGTTTGGCATTTCAGGGTTTGGCGTCTCAGGGTTTCTCGGGGTTTGGCATCTCAGGGTTTGGCATCTCAGGGTTTGGCATCTCAGGGTTTGGCATCTCAGGGTTTGGCTTCTCAGGGTTTGGCTTCTCAGGGTTTCGCATCTCAAGGTTTGGCATCTCAGGGTTTGGCATCTCAGGGTTTGGCATCTCAGGGTTTGGCATCTCAGGGTTTGGCATCTCAGGGTTTGGCATCTCAGGGTTTGGCATCTCAGGGTTTGGCATCTCAGGGTTTGGCATCTCAGGGTTTGGCATCTCAGGGTTTGGCATCTCAGGGTTTGGCATCTCAGGGTTTGGCATCTCAGGGTTTGGCATCTCAGGGTTTGGCATCTCAGGGTTTGGCATCTCAGGGTTTGGCATCTCAGGGTTTGGCATCTCAGGGTTTGGCATCTCAGGGTTTGGCATCTCAGGGTTTGGCATCTCAGGGTTTGGCATCTCAGGGTTTGGCATCTCAGGGTTTGGCATCTCAGGGTTTGGCATCTCAGGGTTTGGCATCTCAGGGTTTGGCATCTCAGGGTTTGGCATCTCAGGGTTTGGCATCTCAGGGTTTGGCATCTCAGGGTTTGGCATCTCAGGGTTTGGCATCTCAGGGTTTGGCATCTCAGGGTTTGGCATCTCAGGGTTTGGCATCTCAGGGTTTGGCATCTCAGGGTTTGGCATCTCAGGGTTTGGCATCTCAGGGTTTGGCATCTCAGGGTTTGGCATCTCAGGGTTTGGCATCTCAGGGTTTGGCTCCCGCCTCAGAGTGGCGCAATGTCAGGGTTTAGCACCTCCGAGTTTCGGCATGTCAGGGTTTCCCGCTTCATCGCGCCAGGTCAGGGCTTAGCGCCTCAGAGTTTCGCGCCTCGGAGTTTCGGCATGTCAAGGCTTTCCGCCTCAAAGTTGCGCCACGTCAGGGCTTAGCGCCTCAGAGTTTCGCGCCTCAGAGTTTCGGGATGTCAAGGCTTCCCGCCTTAGACATCCGCCAGGTCAGGGTTTAGCGCCTCAGAGTTTCGAAGGTCAGAGTTTCCCCATGTCGGGGCTTCCCGCCTCAGAGTTGCGCAGTGTCAGGGTTTCGCGCCTCAGAGTTTCGGCATGTCAGGGTTTTGCGCCTCAGAGTTCCCCGCCTCAGAGTTGCGCCAGGTCAGGGTTTAGCGCCTCAGAGTTTTGCGCCTCAGAGTTTTGCCGTCTCAGGGTTTCCCGCCTCAAAGTTGCGTAGTGTCAGGGTCTAGCGCCTCAGAGTTTCGCGCCTCAGAGTTTCGGGCTGTCAGGGTTTCCCGCCTCAGAGTTGCGCTATGTCAGGGCTTCGCGCCTCAGAGTTTCGCGCCTCAGAGTTTCGCGCCTCAGAGTTTCGGCATGTCTGGGTTTTCCGCCTCAGAGTTTCGGCGGGTCACAGTTTTGGCGTGTGGCACTGTTTCACCGAGTCGCGAAGACGTTAGCGGGCTCTAACGCGGCCGCCAGCCGCGCTTGGGCCGTCTAACGTCAGGACCGCAAAGGGGCCCGAATCGGCTCGCGTACCGGGAAGAGATCGCCCGCGGTACGGTGAGCCGGAGGCTGGAGCCCGCCCAAGAGCTCCGTGGGGTTGTTTTCTCCGAGAATCTGCGGGGAAACCTGCACGCGCCGGGGGGCATTGTCCTGAAGAAAGAGCTCATGCGGGCTATATTCCCCACGCGCCGTGGTGTCTCCTGCTCCTAGCAGCTCCTTCTCCCTCGTTCGCCTTTCCATCCTCTCGGACCGCTAAACACACGGGAAACGACTAGTCCATCTTGTTTCTCAGCATCTCGATGCTTCTCTTGCTGGGTGCCATGAAATACATAAGAGAAAAGGCACCGAGATGGGACCCGAACCTCAGAGACAAGATAAAAGCCCACGCACTCTGAAAAACAACTTTTGTTGTTGCCGTACTGTCTACAGTCTCCGGTTTCGCTCGCTCTTTCGCCTCGACCCTTTGTAACTCTTCGGGACTTGGGTTTTCAGCCAGTATCATCGACGGGTCGTCACGAGTCTTTTCTAAATGCTTCAGCAGCGTACCCATGTCACTGTTTTTGCAGGAGATCTCGCCGTCAGAACATTCAATGAAGGGAGATTATAATCGAGGGAACAATATCCGTCAGAACATTCCATGAAGATAATCGAGAAAACAAGGTCACATAGCTAACACAATAGCTAAAACATGGTCGAACAATAGCTATGAAGGGCATCCTTCTTCTCTATGGATGAGACAAGATAACTCCTACTAGATATTACGGTATACTTGTTTCCTTCACGCATAGACAAGTCCTCGTAATGCACATCCGATCTTCTTATCACTGGCTGCGTTCAACATCTAGTACTCTTGTACGCATATAAATTGCTTGGTGGGATAAACTAGGATATGAGGGAAAAGCCAACCGCTTACTTTTCTTTATATACTCAACGTCTACTCTTGTATGCATATGCACTTCAACAGTACATTTGGGTGTGTCCTTCCTTGCATACCCAAATTCAACGGATTATGATGGAAACCTGGGACAAACACACAGCTGATAACATTTAGACGGGTCTCTGACACAGCTGACATTATCTAAAAGATGGCGCTGAGAGCGCGATGCGATCCGAGGGACATTTAAACAAACTAGACATCTTACAAATCACTATAATAGACATCTTCTTGCAATGTTCATACACTGACTCACCTAGGAGACACCACTATACGGTATAGTACACTCACCATGATACAGATATCATAAGATAGCAACTGGTATATCATGTGCTCCACCTTCTTGTTGTCTTTTACCTGTGGTCGCTCTACACACACAACATGAACATGATACAGCCTCTTCAATAGCCTTAACGGTGCCAACAGTGGTGCCTTCTGCGTTCAGAGCGGGACCTGGGAGAGTCGCCAGATCCAATGTTGCGATCAGGTGGCGGGTCCGGAGCAGCACTCTCTTGGCCCATACGATGAAAAGTTAGACTATAAACATCAGTATGCTCACGTCTGCGGATGTTCAAAAGCCTGATGCATTTGAAAAGTGCTCAATTCTTCCACACTACTTGTCTCACCCAACTAATACATCACCCAAGTAGAAATAACCATTTACCCCCTGTTATTGATTAACGAGTACAACGAGTGCCCTTGTGCAGTTCGATCAGCGACTACACGTTTGATCAACGACTACAACTATTATTAAGCCTCTGTTGTGCAGCATGACAGACTATTATTATGAAGTAAAACAATGCTGAAAATCTTGTTCAACGTTGAGAAGCTGTTTATTCCCTGACGGTTTCCACTCAGTTAAGTTGGTATTAAGGGATCAAGCGTCGCCAAGGATCCGGAAGTCGGTTTATCCTCTGTCTCCTCCACCTGTCTAAATTTGTAGCACAAGAAATAAATTCGTCCGAAGATACAAATTAGTACTGTTAAGAAGGAGCCACTTGTTCTTAAAGGAAACCCAAGCGGAAGGTGTTCAACGTCGTTTTGAATTTCTGAAGCACTGCGTCGCCGTCGCCGCCTTTCAGAAGGAACGCCCTCATCCTGTGTCCGGTCGATTCCGTGTTCTCCGACCCAAAAATTAGAGACCTGAGTCCCCTATTTTGAATATGTTTCCTTACGTCATGTAGGATAGGATAGGATAGGATATCATAGGATAGGATAGGATAGGATAGGATAGGATAGGATACGATAGGTTGCCTTTGCTAGGTCTACACGCACGGTGCTGACAAGAAGCGCCTCAACTTTTTTTTGAATTTTTTTGGTGTCCTACTGTGTACACGCAACTAATTGTGATTATTCACCTTTCATCATCAACTAGCATTTATTCACATCTATGCATGCGTGGTACAACACTCGGTGCCGTAATCAAATACTATCTCCAAAGGGGCGCTTCAAAACCAAACGGAAAAGGGATACTTCATCCTGAGGGAAATAGTAACAAGCACTTCATGAGGGATATTAAATATCGTCCTCCTCTCAGCAGACCTACACTCATGAAGAAAGTCCTAAAATATTCGTTGGAGGTACTAACCTAGGATTTATGAGTCCTACTATAGGAATATAGCCTTAAGGATTTGACGGCGGCGTCGGACTCGGAAACGGAAAGATCTGGACCGTTTTTCGTGACAAACGCTATCATTAATCTGTGATCTTGTATCAGCTTCTCTTCAAGTGAGGCGATCAGTTGTCGCAACGGAACGCTTAGAGAGTGCCCCTCATGGTCATGATGTCTGTGTCCCATCTGATTCTAATCATTATTAGCCTAATGGCGGGACGATGTAAAAACAGTTCCAACAGGTGAGTCAGGGACCCGCCCCTGCCAGCATCGGCAATCAAAAATACAAATTGTGATCACTTAAAAGATATCCTAGTCGTCCATGATGACTGTAGATGCAGTAGTCTTCGTGACTACAAATATGAAGAAGTAGTAATGCTCGTCACGTTTTTCGGTTCTATATAATTGTATTGCATGAAGGGATACACCTAAGATCAGAGGGATACACCTAAGATCAGAACCGGCTGTGGAAGATCATGTGCTTGGTAATACATAAAAGTCTAAGTAGTCCCAAAAACAAGATAAATCGGCGAATTCTGTGCTACAGTCCATAATGCTAGAAGGGGCAGTGATCCCTCTGCTGCAGATGTTAGACCTTCCATAAATCCATCTTGATATGCATCCTAGAAGAACTTTCTTGCTTATCCAACGACAATTATCTTGATCAGTAATCTTGTAGGTCTGAGAATCCTAGAGACTTGTCTTCTTATGTTAAAATGAGTAGACAATTATTCTAATCAGTACTGAAAATGAATCATAGTGATCATCCAAGAACGAATCGGAATCAATTTTTTTTTATACACTCACAGGACAACTTTTTTCTAAGCGAAAGTCTCAAGAGGATGTTTTCGAAGATGGATTTGTCGCAGTAATGCTTCTAGCGCCCCCTTAAGCTGGTAGTAATTGCGAGAAGCCAAAGCCGCCATCGCTACCAGGCGGAGCGCGCGCAGTAGATCCAGCAGCGTGCCTCGCCTTGCGTTAGAGGCACCGCGTGGTCACCATCATTAATACGACGCGCTAGTGGTCAACGAACAAACTTACAGTTGCAAAAACACAGGTGTAACCAGGAGCTAGTGAGAGCATGATCTTTGGCCACATTCTTAACGACCACAAGTAGGAAAATAAAAGGCCAAGGACTATGAGGTTAAGGACATGCTTCTGCGGTAGCCTTAATCCTACTCCAACCACAAAGCTGGTCCAGATCATTTTTGAACTGCGCCAACATATCGAACTCATGTTTAGAGCCGTACCTGCGTGAGGAACAAACCTCATGTTATGTCTAGGCCATCCTGGGCCTAAACATAACACGGGGTTTGCTCGAGCGCAACAAATGAACTGATGGTGGGTTTAGGGTTGGTGGACGCTGCGAGTGCAGCAATGCACTGAAAACAAGCAGCACTACGTTGTACTTTGTAGTTGTACAAATTTTTGAATAATATTAAGAGCAATAAAACTTTGCAAACACATCCCTTCGGAAACCTCAACCTCCAACACCCAAACCCAAAACCTCCAACACCCGAACCCAAAACCTCCGACACAAAAACAAACAAACCCCAAACCC
>CAJINU010000034.1:1003447-1054887 GCA_905178165.1 Amoebophrya sp. A25
GCTGAATTTCAGCGGAAGGGCTTAAAGTCCAAAAGTTTTGGGATCTTAGCGCTTGACTTCAAACGCACGAGACCCAATCCGCAAACGATGGCAAAACGTGGAAAATTTTCGAAATTTGACAACGCGTATCGCTTACATCTTTGCCTTGTTTATTTTCTTATTTTGGGGAGGAGGAGGATCCTAGTGGGAGGGATGTTATCGGACGCTCCAAGCTAGTAGTTGTTACCTTCGAAATGCCACAGCGAAATCGAAGGTGAGAATGAGATGAGATAAAGAAACTTTCTCAAAGTAGAGGAAAGTTCTCAGCAGGAGTTCAAAAGAGTCGGTATGTGATCATGTGAATGACTTAACCTCTTCTACGGACTATAAAATTTTCATGTTAACAAGTCAGTGACGAGACGTGATATAAATAAAATTAAATTCTCCACAACTTATCTATTAGGTGCTGGCGGCCATAACATTTTGCAACATGTTTGCCGCCTGCGGCGTTACTACCTCACCTGATTCAGTAGACCCTTTTGTTCGCGCTGCTTCGTTTATGACGCGAAAGACTCTGCTCGGATCAAAAGCGGCCTCGATCGCTTTCACCATTAGAGTCAGCTTTCATTCATCTCGGTCCCTTCATCTCGGCCCCTTCTTTTCTTATGAAGAGAATACTACTTACAAGGGAAAAAAAAGGTACAGTACTTACAAGGGAAAAAAAGGTATCGATATCATGCCGAGAAAAATGGGCACTAAAAGCTGACCATAACACCAGAAGTCGTGTAGTCTGTACAAACGACTGCTCCATCATCCGTTTAGCTGCTCTATCGAGATCTGTCCCTTTCGCGAACTTCGCAATTGCTTCCATATTCACCGTCGGATCGGAATCCAGAAAGAGGCGATTCACCCAAACATCGTCATCTTGTGGTATTCTTATTAGACCTTCGAGCTCAACAGATGACACGCGTCGATCTATTGTAATTCCTTCTCCTCATGAACCCTTTGCTCCTCCGCAGATGAACTTGCTTCTAAAGGGGAACAACCAGGTTTCTCATCTCAAACCAAAAGCATCTGATGTTCTTGCTCCCCTAGTAACATTTAATTAAATAGCAATTATAAAGGTGGTCGTGTACTAGCCCGAAGGTAATAAAGATGTGATAAGTTGTGAAAAATAGACGCTAGAGAATAGACGTTCTTAGAGAAGGTGGTTCTGGTTGGGTCTTAAATTAATAACGAGTTTGGATGCTTCCTGTATCTCGTAATGCGCGTCGCGCAAGTGAGCATCTAGAGACTTCGAATCCGGCTTCAAGGTATTCTGCGAGGTGAGCGACGTGACAACTCTGGCCAAAAGCTGGGCATCTATTGTCTCCCCCATTCCGTCGCCTTCCTTTACCTCTATGTTAGAGCTCTCTCAAAGCATTAAGTCACCATCTCCAAGAGGTCCTCTACCATCTCGAAGCAAAGGACCGTTTCTTGCCGCATGACAACGTTGTCAGTCCCTGAGCTCATGCTTCTCAAAATGCGACCTGATTAGTGGTTGTACTAGAAGCCGTAAGTATGCTGTTGCAGGTGATGCCTTGATTGCACAACTTCATCACCTGGTCGCGTTCGCTCTTACACCTATCTTCATCCACGGTATCAGCATCAGTTGGATCAGGGCAACAAGCAGCATACTTCAGCGGAACAATAGGACGGACCCCCTCCACAGAATCAGGGACCTCCATTAGAGTCGGGGACCTTCATTGGCCTCCTTGGGAGGAGCGTCCTCGGCTCTATTCATTTCGAGTAGAAAAAGAGCCAGGGAGGACGGCGCTGAGGATGCTCCAGCGGTACTAGCCTTAACTTCACAGAGTTCGCTGTCTCGCACAAAGTCCTTCGTTTATATCCTGCCTTCTTCGCGGCCGAAGGGGAGGAGTGTTTGTTAGACGTATAGGGAATTCATCCCAGGGATCATCTGGGTCCCCATTCCTTCTTGTTTCGTTCTACCAGATGACTCTGGCGATGAATTCCCTACTTACACCCATAAATTTGAGTCCTTTGCCGTGCAACAGGATGGACTCTAAAGCGGACGCGAGTTTCGACTTGAATTGATCATCCGGCTTCCGCGCTAAATCGAGAAACTCGCTAGATTCCTTTTGGAACACTGCTTTGCAAGACACCAACGGACCTCTTAGAGTTCAAATCTCGAGGGTCTATCCGAAGAGGAAACCGAATAGAAAATTTCTATTGGAAATGAATGGCATCGAGCCTTAAACCGAGTTTGCTATCAGGGCCTCCGTCCTCTCTTGCCTTCTCCACGAGCATGGTGGAGTAGGGAGTTGGTGCAGCTGCTTGTCTGTACCACGCGGTGTCGAGGATATACAGCGCGCTTTGGCACAACAGCAGCGCCGCCCCTTTTGTTTTTTCATCGGAGTTGTCATTCTGTTGTACTGACAGCGATGTGCTGGTCTCGGTCTCCAAAAACAGCGAGAGAGGACTAGAAAGACCCGAGAGGCCGATGACGTAGACCGCCTGATCTTCCGCGCGAAACTTCTCTGCGTCTGTAGTTAGTGGCTCCAAAAAAAAAGCCCGCATATCTATCCTTGTCGCCCTCGAAAAGGTCACAGATATGCCTTGATATCGGTCAAACTTGCAATCCTTAATGTAGTTCTTGTTTCTTCGCTGCTCGTATAGTATTCTAGCAATGCAGACGAAGTACTCGTTGCTCCAGTGATGAGACGGGATGCCCAGGAGAACGAATGATCTTCGCGGCCGCTCATTGACGTGGTCGTACTAGACTTTTTCAACATGATCTCGGTTGTTGAGCCGTCGCCATGATGCTCCTGCGAAGTTGTTGTAGTCGGCCTTTTTTCCTTGCGTTGTTTTTTCGAACTCCATTCTCCATGAAGTCGTGGCGTTTCCAAAAAACTCGTTCCGAAAGCACTCGTCTGGTCGTGGTTCAAGGGTGCTCCACCTCCATTTGCGTCTCCCCAAGAGTTCGAGCTCACCCTCTTCCATCCTGAGGACCTTCCGGAGTCCGTTTTACCCTTAAAAACGTCTCCGGGATGCTTCCGAAGATGGATTATGGGAAGCCTTAAAAGAGGACTCGCTTGTGCCGTCCTTGCGTCGTCTGGGCTGCTGCGCCGCCGCAGTAGGTCCCTCCGACGACCCTCGAAACAGTAGTTGTGGTGCGTCCGGGTTAGCAGTTGTCCCTGCTTCACCGCTGTCGCTGTATGGTGGTCCGCCACCATGATCGTTTTTCTCGAACTCCTCGCGACGGCAGTCGACCACTAGGGGAAAAGAAACGAGGGAAAGCAACGCGAACGCGTAAAACGTCACAAGCTCACGGTAAAAACAGCTTCTAACATCGATTTCGCCGGCGCTGTGCTGTCGTCCCCAGTGCTGTCGTCCCGAGCGTGGCATTTGACAAAAACCTGTGCAAGAGGGGAAGATCTTCTTCATCTCCTATGACATAATGTCTAGAAGTAAAGATAGGTAATGTACTAGAAGTCCTTGCTGTTGAAAAAATATACTAGTTTCTCTCCGTTCAAGCTCTTGTTGTACCTACTCAATAAAAATGTCGATCATACCAGCAGCCTGGTGCAGAGGTGCAGTCGCCGTGGACTCGCACCTGCCGCCTTGTCGCTTAAGACTGTGGGTTAAGACTGTAGCAAGCGGGCTGCGCCGCCGCCTCGCCTTATTTCACAGCCTCTGTCGGAATCTCCGTCGGGCGTCGGCAAGTAGATTGCTAGGCCTCACTTTCCTCAGACCACAACTTAGTTCAGTAGGATCTGCGTACACGACGACACTGGCCGGGACACCTCAGTCAGGTAAAGCGGTCCCCCTCTCGCCATTCATCACCGGGACAAAAGTGGCCATGATTAATATCGATGGGTTGTCTGTCTCTTGATGCCAGAATTCATATGGACGCTCTCTTATCGTCCCATCTTAGATGAACTAGATTTTCCCTAAATGTACAGGCCTGAGGTGTTGTTGGTCATCGTGGCTGTTCGCTACAACGAATCAATGACTCACAAAACTGTGGCGATGATATTACGCTCGCCAAAAATATAACACTAGAGGCGTGTCTTAATCGGTCGTAAGCATTAGTATCATGCGACTGGTGGACGTGAAGGATGATGTCTAATTGTTCCCATCGTGTTCATGTGTTTACTGTTTTGCCGTTGATGTGATGACGTTAGGCGGCTCGGATTGGACCTACGACTTCCCTGAGTTCTACGAATTTGACGTTGTGGCTTTTTGTTTGTGGTCATCGTGTGTTTTGATGTATCCTATTTGTTTCAAAGGGGAAACAACGGGCGTTCACGGGTCTCTTTTTCTCTCTTCCTACTTTTGAATATTAATATCACGATAAAGATTCTTGATACCCGATATAAGTCTCAGGATGAAAGGAACGCTCACATGACCAGAGACCAGTATACCAGAGTATAATATGATGTGAAGTGTATGTAAAAGGAGCCAGAGACAGGAAAAAGGCGTACAGATTGGCGCTTTGCGACATGCAAAAAACGCCTAGGAAAGTCGTCCTGGC
The DNA here is from genome assembly GCA_905178165.1 of Amoebophrya sp. A25. Lineage (NCBI taxonomy): Eukaryota > Dinophyceae > Syndiniales > Amoebophryaceae > Amoebophrya > Amoebophrya sp. A25. The sequence goes on from CAJINU010000034.1 coordinate 1,007,961, forward strand.
CCACAAATCTTGGCTGCACCAATCACACTGAAAAAAGTCATGCGAAAATGGCCGAAGCAGTGGTTCTGCGTCTGCCGGTCCAACTCTAGCGCTTTGCTTTCCTCGTAAGTACCTTTTTTAGTCTTCCTGCATTTGATGTTCATTTCTTGTGTCTAAAAAATTTCTAAAGTCTAGTTCTTCATATTTAGAAAAATTGAGCTTCGAGTTTAGTGTTCATTGAATGTCTCCTCTATTTGGAAAGCTGTCTTGTACTCCAGGGCGTGCAACCGCGAAACTAGCAGCACGACAAGCAAAATCCGCGCACTTGGCAAAAAATTTTCCCACTTCGTCATCTCCTTGACCCTCCTGTCCCCCCTCGCACAGCTCGACGTAGCGCGCCGCAAACGCGCCTAGAAAGCAGTCTCCCGCGCCCACGGTGCTCGCTGGTACTGCTACTTGGGGCGCAGGCACCCGAAGAAGCTTTAGACGCTCTTCTACCTAGTATGTGCCTCTGGTCCATCTTTCAAAGACATCTCCTATTCTTGGAAAGATTGGACTTCTGGTGATTGAAGACCCATCCCTTGTTGTCATAAAAACCGACTTTGTTGTCCTGGACCGAAACTGGACGCGACGAGGCAACCACGAGGCCCTAACGTGGCTAAGATGTGCGAAGATGAGCCTTGCGCACCCACTGCTTGCAACAGCCGAAAAACCTTGGAGCAGGCTTCCTCAGCTGCTTCCCAGCTAGTTATCACGTCCTGCTGACCCCCCACGATTCCGGCCAATTCCACTTCGTTCACGCATATTACGTCAGCCCTATTAGAGGAGCTCGTCAATTACATGGGGAACAAGATGTTAATGTTTGGAGGCTTGTAGACTAGTAGACAAGGAGAGAGTCTGACTATTATCATTCATGACAATGTTCATCTTCTGAGCAGCCTGCTGGTCACATGCCACTCACACGCACACGCCTCAAAGAAAATGAAAAACGTTCCCTGCTTGTGGAAATAAGTTGCTGAACCTTAGATAGTCAATAATCTTTTTTGCATGAGATGAAAAGAATCCTCATACGGGACTGAGACGAATGCAGCGAGAGCCCCCCATCCCCCTTTCGGTGCTTAAGTTAAAGCTTAACTGCAGATAGCACATCTCGGTAGAAGCTGGCGATTTCCGATTTTTTTTGACTCCCGAATACTGTCTCGTCGAACGCTGGAAACGATGGTGATGGAGCTATGTTCAGAATCGTCAGCGGCGAAAACGATGATGGCGCATTCGACTTCTTATCGGATCGGCGGGCTAGCGCTGGTATTAGACGATATAATCATGGAGGAAGAACTACGACGGAAAAACTAGTAATTGGTTGCTCTTTCTGCATGCGCTGGCATTAGAAGATACAGAACCCTTCTTGACAACTGGAGTAGTCAACCTCTCTATATGAAGTTGTAGCCCTGGAGTAGTCAAACTAGGAGAAACCGAAGCGCTTCCCAATCAGGGCAAGCGTAGCTCACGACAGATAGACAAAAACTAGCCTTAGCAATGCTTTCGTCGTCGCAGCCAGTGGCGATTCGAGTTGACATAAAACGACACGGCAATTCTGCAGTGCCGCAACACAGGCCGCGTTCCCCTCAATCTCGTCTGCGGTCAGCTTGTTTTTGTTAGGCGTAACTAGTTCTTGTAGGCCTTAGGTGGAAGTCTTTCATCATTCTACTCCTTTTCTAAGTGATGATAGCATTGGCGACGATGATGCTAATCGCTTCGGATTGGACCTACGACATTGGTCTTGACCATTGGTAGTTCCTATTCATGAAGAATGCTCTCTGCATACGTTCATACGGTGAATCTGATACATGACGAAAAACCGTACTAGAAGACGAAAGGTTAGTTACTTTGTTCTATTAGTCTTAACGTTGGCACCTCCTGCCACTACGATCGAGTTTGTTCCCTCCGCGACGGTAATCAGAGCGACTCCAGACGCCGTCTTTAGTTCTGTCCCCACGAATGCGTCGTCCACTCCGCTGGAGCGTAAGTTTTGGCGTGTCGCTGTGCCGATGCCATCGTCGCCGAGTTTCGATATCATTGCCACACGAAAACAAGAGTCGCAAACTGAGGCGTCTCCGAGCAGCTTCCCCGCCGCGACTGCTTGGTTGGCGCCCTTACCGCCGAAAGCCTCCTCATATTTGGTCCCTAACAGTGTTTCGCCAGGCTTCGGGAACTTCGCAGCGTGGACGATCAAGTCCTTGTTGCAGTTTCCGAGGACAACAACTGCCGTGTAAGAAGTAGCCATGGTTTGCGCGTATGTCATTGATGATGAGGCGTCTCAAGTTGACGGACTGATTCCTGCGCCTCGGCAAGACGAAATCATTCCTAGTGGTGTCTGGACGAGCTTATTTTTGATGCTATATCAAAATGTACAATTTGAATTTCCTTTAAAGAGGAAACACTAACTTTTGAGTCGCGGAACATGAACACGAGGACGCAAACCTCATGCGTAAGGAGGGGGCCAAAAGATGCGCCGACTCTGTGCGGGTTTCCGCTCGTAATCTACAGCCAAGCTGGAAGAGGACACGACTAAATCTTTAGGAGCATCTATTACCATTAGCTTTTCCTAGATTCTTGAAATGTTGCATGCTGTCATCTTGAAATTCTAGAATGACGTATATCGTCACCTTGTGTTGAGAGCAGTCTTTACAATGCGCATTGCCGACAGCAGTCTTTCTCAAACTTGATTTAATGTTGGTTCGCGCGAATGGCGCAATTGGTATGCTACTATTGAAAGAATGTGGTAAGTCTAAGTATTCCAGATCAGGACTGAGTCGTTTTCATGTTCTCGCTAAGCATCCGACGGGAGTCAGTCAATCTATGTATCAGGTTGCCTCCACAGGGCACCGACCTCCCCGCCGCTGCGACTGCCGCACCTCTACGCTCGGGAGCGAGGGAACGACGTAGCCGACGGGAAAAAATCAAAAACTTTTCATTATAAAAGATTCAGATTCAGTAAAAACGACTACATCAAATACACAAAAAGACTGTTGCAGTGAACAAACTACGAAAAACCATCATGGGATGCCACCTACTATGATGTTATGATTTTTATCTCATGATAGTGTTCCTCTTCCACCCGAACCTTCACATTTATCTTCAACAGCGTCTTTACGTCTAATCATAGACATAGTTGACAAAGATCCTGTGGACGCGAGATAGCATTTTTTTACGCAAACCAACATTAGCATTGTGTCTTCCGTCTTCTTCCAATAAACGTACTTGATACTTTGCAAATTCCATAGTGTTCATGAAAAGCGATCCAATACCAACCTTTATATATATGTCTTTCTTGTGTAATCATATAGCACATGAACCGATCATGTGATTATTCATGGTTTCATAGACTGTCTGTACAGGAATGGTGTCTCATTCCAGAATTCTTTCGACGTGCATCAGCACTTGAAGTATTTATCTAACCAAATTATCTATCGACCTGTTGTTAGCAATATCTTCTCTTAAAATGAAGCGCAATAGTTCTTCCAGCTGTATCTGCCGTAGCAAGGCGAGCTACTTGCGCTTTGTGCGAATGTTAAACGATGAAAATTTGTTATCCCGAACCCACAGTCTCCATATCATTCCTCCGAGTCATTTTCTATAGATGCATTATCGCATCAGCGTGTAACTTATTGTGAAAAAAATCCGAGAAATTCTCCTAACTGGTAATAGACAATATCGTACTCAAATCAAAACCACCCTCAACTACACATAATACCTCACGGTCGTCAATATGATCTAAACTTTCTTTGAGCCAAATCTTCTCATGCAGAACTAGCATCTTCATGTTCTTCTACAGTGTTTGCTGATACATTGAAAGACTACGTTCAGTTGTGGTTTCCCCTAGCTTGTGCCAGTCGAGCCTGAGCGAATGTTCGCTCTTCGCGCCGTCTGACTCGTTTCTCCACTACCTGAGCCAAGCACAGTCCCATCATTAGAGGTGTCGAAATTTCATTTGCTACCATCATTAGAGGTGTCGAAATTTCATTGGCTACCATAATTACAGATTTGCTACCATAATTCATTCTCATTCACGTTTCCAACCTTTACATCCTATGCATCTTTCTGCTCCTGATGCTATGATCGTGCACAATTACAGGCTACGACTTAACGTCAGAAGTATATTGAGGTAGTACATTATCAAATGATTACTTCACTCACTGTCACATAGTAACACTTAAACGTAAAACTCCCAAGAACCCTTCCCGTAACATTGACTTCGCCCACGGTTGACTCTGACATCAATTCTGTGCTTTTCGACGCACGCTCTATCGTGCCGCTTTTGTCACTCGCAGCGTCGCAGGCTGCGCCAGGGACGCTGCTAACGTTCGTTTGCGTCAATGGCCGCGAGGCAGCTAGAGAAGGAGGGGCTGCCGCTCTTGCCTGGTTGGTGCGCTGCTGAGAAAAGATGAAAGTGAGGCATCAAGAGGAAGATGTCAGTAACCGTATCTTTACTAAAATGCCTTACTATTCACTTGGTTTTCTGAAATGCCTTACTTGACTTTACCAAAATCAATGCCCTACTATTCACTTGTATTCCTTCAGTTATTTTTGAGAAAATCACGCTGATGTTGGTAGTAATCGGTAGGAAAAACATCAACAAGATGCTCAGAAATATTATAAGGGGAATAACTACAAATATGTGTCATGCGAGTGCCCCTCAGATGGCCGTTCGAGAATAATTACAAATAAGCAGTTGATCAATTACAGACATAACATGACTTCCCGCTTTTGCTGGACTTGAGCTCTTGGGTGGTGATTTCCTCTTCGGAGACGGTCCACCTGATCTAGTCCCGGTCGTGCCAGGTGGCGAAGCAGGAAGGACTCCGACAGGAAGTGCTGTGTGCTGGCCCCGATCGGAAGCTCGGTTTCGCTGATTTCCAACGTTGGACGAGAACCCAGCGAGACCACTAGAGTTAAAGTTTGCAGCATTGCATTCTTTTTGGCAATCCTTTTTCACCATTTGCTGAAAAAGGTCAAGAATGTTAGTCGAGAATGTAATGTGGAAACCCTTAATAGACGTGCTTATGGCACCGCCGTAGCTCCCTGCCGACAGCTGCACGTGCCTCGCCGCCGCCGGACTACTTCCGGCGAAGGAAGGACTCACATCTCCGCCTGCTCCCCTTGAGCGTTGCAGCGATTAGATGACCTAAGGTCGACCACCTTACCTACATAAATTTATTCATCATAAAAGACATCTTTGCCGTCGCTTCCCCTGTGAAAAACGAGACAGAGATCAAGATGCTTCGCCTTCTTAAGATTTGAATTTCTCAAGCTGGAGATGAGTCATGAAGGGAGAACTCACAAACTGAAGATGAAGTAGCATTAGACGGATCCTTAAGTCGATCTGGGTGACCCCGGTGGCGAGGCTCCCGGTGAGGAGTCGCCGCCGTCGCCCACACCAAATGGGTGTCGTGCTTGGAAGTCCTGCACCCACTCGGAGGCTGACTGGTTGCCGCCATCACTAGCGCTACTGCTGTGATAGTTCAACTTAGACGATCGGAGCCCAGTTATAATATCCATCCATCTAGTGTAAGAAAGCCTGCATGGTGGCTTAGGCTTTCCCGTCCCTGACAGGAGTATTTGCCTACTTAGAAGGTACTTATGTCCTTACTTGCGTTAGCCTTAATCAACCAGAACTCGTTCATCATCCGCCTGCGCTCTTCTTCGTTACGAGCATCCCGCTCAATGCGCCGTCTAAGCTTCGCGCGTCGCTCGTAGCGTCTCTTTTCTTGATCGGCCTCCCGCGCTCGAGCTCGCTGTCGGGCCTCCTTCCGAAGCTTTATTCTTTCGGCCCTGGTGAGCAACATCTTCAAATAATCAAGAACATTCAAAACGACGCAGATCACGTGCTATGTCAGCGTCTTCAGATTCGGAACTTAAAGTGAGAAACAAAAGCATTACAACTTTCTCTTGGTATGTTGAGTCTTTGGAAATAACTTTAAATCCAAAGAATGTAAGGCATTGATTTAACGAGCTTGATGATGAGGTTGAGACGCTTTCGCTGTAAAAAAAGATAGTACTCTGGCACTCTCGGGTCGTGCATCCTCTGTTGTTCCCTGATGAGGTCTACAACGCTTCCACTATTGCTGTCAGAGTAGCCAAATATTTCCATCTTTGCTTCCTCTGAAAGCTGTTCTGAAACGGCCTGTCGACCGTCTTCGCCCTCTGCTCTGGGCCCTCTTCCTTTTCTTGATTCCTTATTAGAAGTAGAGGTGAATGGGAGGTTTCTGGTACTAGAGAAGTATGTTTAAGATGGAGACTATTCTAGCAGCCGGGATCCAGTCACCAGGTTGGTAGAGAAGAAATAAAGCCCCTGAGGAGGAAGCTGCTAAGTGTATACTCAATTGCTCCACACTTCAATTACATGGAAAGTCGACATGTTCTAGACAGCCATAATCTTCTCTGTTTTTATTCTCGACTCGACTCGACCGGCAGAAGATGAAGCTCGCGTCGGCTCCGCATCATCATTCTTGCTTTTAGTACTTGGTTTTGGGCCGCCGTGCTCCCTACTACTTGTTCGTGACGCAGACGCACCTGGCTCGTCTGTAATGGCCATTAGAGCTAGTTTCTTTTCTACTAAATAGGGCATTTTTAGGGTCTAAGCTTTTTAGGGCCTAGGCTTTTTAGGGTCTAAGCTTTCCGAGGATCTCAACGGCATAGTGAGGGTCCGCCTTGGCTCCTCTCAACTTGATCAAAGAATCTTGACTTGTTCTAAAGGGATGACTCTAGAGAACAGGGAATTAGACAACGGATGAAGGAAGATGCACAACGACAAAGACACCCGCTTTCGTAAGTACATATCGAGCGTCTCCAGTAAGGGCGCCTTCTCCGTGCGCTGTGGGTTGATGATCGCCTCTAGCGGCGGGCCTTGGATGTACTTCTTCAACGGGTCTCTCTGAGGCTCCACATGATTTTCCAACCAACGAAAAAACTTCTTTTCTCTTAGAGCTTCAACCATAGACCATAGACCTTCTGCAAGGGCATCCTGGTGCCCGTTGCTTTCCCCTCGAGAACAAACGGGATCAGCAAGATGTGTGGGAAGATCTTTCCCCTCGAGAACAAACGGGAAGGGCAGGAAGATGCGTCGGAAGATGTATTCGCCTTGAGAAGAAACGGGATCACCAAGAAGATGCTTCTTGGGAAGATCAACATGTCTCTAATTTTTACTGTAGCCTTAACTTCAGTGTTCTTGGTGGAAGTTCTGTCGCTCGCCGCGTCAGACTCGGTTCCACCAACAGCAAGTCGATCCTCGATATTCCATACACGAGTAGCGTCTGGTCGAACACTGGACGCGTCCGAATACCTGGATGTTCAGGGCCAGAAAATCTAAGACAAGGCTCCATATCTTGCTTGAAGGGATAAGTCTATAAGTAGAGGGAAAACTAACCGGCTGCTTTACTTATGTGCTTTGAGCGTCGCTAGACGACCTAAGCCCCAACCTTATAAAAAAGAAAGAAGCCAATTTAGATTTGCAGCACACTCCTGCGAAATAGGATAATTCTTAGCACGAACCTTGAGCCAAAATGGCTACGGTTCCATATCTTCTTTCGCTGATACATCCGCGGTATCTATGAACGGGTGCTCATACAGGACGAGAGCGCGTCCAAAGTCAAAAAAAACCATCCTCCGAACAACACGTGCAATTACACTTATCGAAACTTCAATTCCAAAAAAAACTACCTTCATAAGACTTGCTATCCTCCATTATTATTCTCCGCAGTCTATTCGCTGTCATGGAGTACATCGAGCGTCCCAGCACGAGACCCGCGCTCTTCAAATGTAGATCCATGTTCTGATGAAGGCGATGGAGCGCAGTGAGCCAGTAATCATGCCGTTTCAACCGTAACCGCGTTCTTGCTCGTCGAACTCCGCGTCTGTTTTAGAACTGCTGCATTATATTTTTTGAGCTTCTGCTCCTCTTCATAGTACATGGCATAAGCGTATTCTTGGCGACTATACCTATCTTCAAGGCGATAGAAGATGTTGTAGTTCATGTTCATGTTATTAATCTTGCACAAGAATACTCCTCCTGATACTCACGTTAGAGCCTGTGCTTTTCACTAGACTATGCTACTGGAATAAAAAAGAGGGTTTCCGAGATTCATCATAATTGATGGCTTCGAACGAGAGTCGGGCATCGTATCGCTCGACCCCAAATGCCATGCCCTTGTCTACGAAGTCGGAGGCTGTTGCCTGTGTTTGCGACATTCTTGCTGCTTGAACCGCCTTTAGCTCCGCAGTTTGCAATTTATCCTGGTCTCGATCCATCTGTTCCAGTTCCCGCTGTAACTCTGGCGAGTTTTGCACCTGTGTGGTAGATGGGTAATAGTCCTCGTAGCAGGCAATGCATCTTATTTAAATGTGGATTTACAAGTTCTGGACCGACGTAGCTGCAACATCACCTGTTAAAGGACATAACTCTATCCGAAAACCGTGCAACTATCAGATGATAGTGCGAACTTCTACCTGGTGCCGTTGCCTTCTTTGATGTTCCACCAACGTTAAAAAAGTCATTACGATGGTTTTCCTTAGGATTGCCTGGCAGCACCAGAGAAAGTGCGTGTCGCCTGTTGGGGTTACTTGTAACGTATACGTTCGCATCATTCTCACCCTCCTCTCGGATAACGATAAACTATCGTCCTCCTCGTTGTCGAAGCCAGCCTGAGTTCATTTGACCGAAGATGGTCTACTCTGTACTGTCGTTCGTTCTGTTCAACAAAGGAACAACGATGAAAATCAAAAACCTTCTACTAAATCAAAGGCAAAAACGCCAATGCCTAATCGCAAAATCGTCTGATCAGAGACAAAAAAGCCCTGATCTGCAAATGCTAATCGCAAAATCGTCTTCTTTGTATTTACTACGAAAATCGTCGTAATTCTTGTACCAGAGAAAAAAAAGGAGTTGAAGATAGTATTCGTAGTACCTTTTTGAGGACGTCTGTGACGAAGGTGATCGCGTGATCAACCGGTATGATGAGGGTGTATTGTGGGTCGTATTCTGCCCACATATCCATGCACATCTGCAAAATGTTACCCACTTGGAGCTGCCTTGACTCCTCGAAGCCTTCAAAAATGACCGCAATGAAGAGGTTCAACACGATGAAGAACACGGAAATAATGAAGAGCATGAAGAACAACCACGCGATGGTCTGTAAATGTGAAAATAACAGGAAGGATTCGCGATGAGGGTGAAATATTGAGAATGAGAAACTCACGACGTCGTCAACAAAACAATTGCACGACTTCTTCAATACACAAAAATAAATTTCTTTTCTTTATCATAATATGATTAGCAGAAATTTACTTTACAGTATAAACAAGTGCTGTAGTACTGAGCTTCCACACCCGACTGGCTGCTCTAGGAAGCCTTGACTCTGCAGGAAAGCGAAGTTGTCTTTGGTTGGAGGTTGCAGATTTGCATTCTTCAACACATCCCTGACCTCTTTCCTACTGGAAAACAAGCACAGAATGGTAGTGAAGAGAATGTAATGCGGAAGCCCATAATTTGGACACTTCCATCGCTGGTACACAGGCATCGTTCAAAATCGATTGGACCTCGTACACCTCTGTTCCTAGATCCGCCATGATACTGTTCCACGCCTCACCCGTCATGCAACGAAGTAGCAGCAATAACGAATCCCAGAAGGTGAGGTTCTTAGAAGGGTGTGATCGGCATGGCGAATAAGTTTTTGACATGATTCAGGATCTCGTCTCTGTGAAGCAATCAAATTTAGTGCCCTCGTTCACCATAAGGAAAGAGGCACTTGGCCCGTAGGCTTCGAAGGAATCCAACATGATAAATGTGCTGAACAAATTCATTCCCAGCAGTCCGAAGATCATCAGCACTAGCGCCAGAATCGCACCCACATTCGCAAGTTTCGGTATGGACAGCAAAAAAGCACCCACCAATTGGTTCAGTCCGCTCAGAAATCGAATCAGGCGGAAAAGGCGTACTACTCGGAACATGCGGATAATAGAGAGAGAACCCGTGTCTCCTACGTCGAATTGCTCCAAAACGTAGCCGACAATGGATTAGAGCCTGTCACGCTTGTGAGACCCCAACTTCATAAAAATTTTTTGACTTCACCTACCTCTTAACCAATCTGCTGTAATGCAGGTGCTCCTGATTAAAGAAGAACCTATTTTGACAGTCGAACCTCTGTTGTTTGATCGCCATAATTTGAACTCAAAACACATCCAAAATCGAATCGGTTCCACCAATCCTGAAAATAGCTCAATCCGAAAGCCGCAAACTTGAGCAAGAACTCAATGTTGAAAACGCGGACATGAATACGCGGGAGGGTGAGGGTCAGGCGCGAAGACAAGAGAGGCATACCTTGTCTCGACGGAATTCAAGCTTGAGTAGATGCAAAACAAAAGAAGAGACAAGAGACGAATTCTATATATAGTGGTGGTGCCAACCTAACTAGGAAAAAACCTATATCTATATACGATAGCAGTAGAGGACAATGATAGGGACCCAGTTTTTGGAGAGTAAAAAGTTGGCGAAATACAGACGCTACAGAATGTGCACGTTACAGAATTCCTTTACACGTTTTTACAGAGTTCCTTTACGCTGCACGTTACCGAATTCCTTTAAATGCCTATGGCGGCAGAAGGGAAGATACATACATTTCTGTATGCCGCATATGCTTCAAATGTGCCTTAAATGAGGGAGAAGAAGTTGATCGGCTGAATGTTCTGGAAGAGGTCGTATGCCAACGAGTCTTCATCGGTCGGTTCAGGGTGCAGAGTTAGCGCCAGCGTTCCTCATCTCGGCCCCCTCATCTGGGCCCTTTTTCCACCCCTGTAAGTATTATTTCATGAGATGAAAAATACAAAAAAAAACAAAAAGGCACCAAGAAGATGCTGGGAAAGATGGAGAAAAGCTGGCCATAACATAGTGAACGTCATGGCCACGATATTCAGGATAATCACAGCCATGATGAAACGCTCGAATCGCTTGCTGGAGACTGTGAAGAAGAGCCACCGCTGCCCTGGAGGGAGTGTCTCCACATTGGTGATCAAAGAAGATTAGAAGGGCAGTCGACAGATTATGATGATTTGAATCTATTCGGCAAGATGCCTAAGATTTCTCTGACGATTATAATCAGAGGGAATCTACTTTTTCAATGTAGTTCTACTTCTACTTTCTTGTAAAAAGTACTTAAAAGGTCCCACTGTCCCAGGTCCCTTCGCCTGTGTTGTAGACACCAAAACGCTGGTTACTTCATGGTATACCAAAACGTTATTGACACCAAATCCAGAACCATATGCCATAAAAGAAGGACCGCGTGGCGTAGAAGATCTTCTGGCATTGGTACCACCGGTGCTGTGCCTCGGACAAGACCTTCTGTTCGTTCGTCCCTTCTTCCGCTTCCCGCTTCATTTGATTGAAATTGTCGATGATGACGCCAATCACCACGTTCGCCAAGAAGAAGTACCCCACCAAGGTAAGCATGAATGGGTCGAGGGTCAAGATTGGGTGAGGGTCAACGGTTAAGATTGATATGCATGATGGGGTGAAAATTGAGGATGAGGATCATCTTTCCACAGAATGAAAATCTAACGTTATCAATAACATAACTCATATCGAGGTGAATAGAATAAGCGCACGCCACCTCCTCCCCTGTTAAAAAAGTAAAAGGACTTTCTCATCCTCAGCATGGAGCGTGCCCGCCCAGTCAAAAATCCTGTCCATAAAATATACCCAGAAGAAGACAACCCAAAGTTCGGTGTTATCGCGGATAGGGTCCTGGAATATCCCATCCTGATCGACCACAGCAAGCATTACTACGACCCAACCTTCTGTGGTGATCACTTGGAACAGGGTGAAAGCGGCCTCTCGGATTAGACGAGGCATCATCATTACGTCTCAGGTGATTGTACAAAATCAACGTCAAGACGAAACATTTCCTGCGACGATAAAATGGCCGAAGAAGTGTATAACCCATACGCTAATAAGCACTAACAACATACACTAATTTTGTCGTGAAAACTATGTAGCAGACAAAACATATATAATATCAAGTTGTAACCCAGATGTAATTGATTGACTGATGCAGTCCTTCTTCATCATGTTGAAGACTATGTAGCAGTAGGCACGGTACTAGAGTACTCATTCTACGTTGCGACAAGCATGGTATTTACTTCTTCTAGTTCTAAATAAGCGATTTAGTATTACGTGTCATCGAGTAGTGGTCCTGCACAAGGACAACCATGATGAGATTTTTACACAGACAAAGAATGACAACAATTTCGGACAACGACAACCTGATCTTTGCACAATTTAAGTATAAATAAGGCCATAACAAAATATTGTCGAATCCCATCCCTTTCACCACTGGCGCCCAGCGCCCCTCCGCCAGAATACAAGAGGTGGCAGCCTCAATGTGGGGTTGACAGACGTCCGGACACCTACACTGAGCAATGCACTGCGCTCTGCACGTAGCGCAACCTTTTGTTAGAACTGTAATGAAGATCGCCGGGAACATGCCCAGAAGCATCTTCGTGGTCCCCGATTACGGAGCCAGGAAGATGGAAGAAGTTCTGTTGTTCTTGGAGAAGGAGTACTAGAAGTGGAACATGCCTGATCAGAAGGAGTCGTGAACACGATGCCTTAATTGTGATATACTATCCGTGCCCTCTGATTTACAGGCGTCCGAGGTACAGTAGACGTTGTAGCTTTCGGGTCCCTCGCACTGATACTTGCACTCATCGTACGTTTGCACAGCGTCGGACTCTGTGCAGAAGGCACTGAAGCAGTCCGTGCACTGCATCACGCGGTGTCCCCAGATGTTCTTGTCGAAGACGCACTTAGAGCTACTGGAGTCGCATCCTTGGTAGCATCCTTGCCCGTGGCCCTTTTTCCCCTGAGAAAGGTAGGCAAGCAAGGATGACGCTGAGGATGCTCCCTCCACGAACGAACCCAGAAGGTGTATCTAATTAAGGATTATCTAATTGCCTTAACGAACCCATGCTCTGCGCCCTCGATAGTGGGGGCCTCATGAGCAGGCACTATCTTGCTCTCTGCACAGAAAGCGTGATTACTAGCTGGCTCGGCTGCGCAATTTAACACACACATGGGAGTGTCGGGAGAAGCGCGAGCCACTGGCGCATAACGCATCTCTTAGCGCTTGTTGGACATCGAGGACTCAGTCACGATGGATAGCTGGTACGATTATCCGCGTAGAAAAGCACAGTGACTGACAGCACGCTTATGTTAACAACAATTGACTGACAGCACGCTTACAATCTCGGTGGAACCAGCCTAAGTAGCAAAAATCAAAAACGAGAACAACAAAATAATCATTTATGTAGACAAACTAAACCCCCTTAGCTCTGTATCTCCTCCCAGATCTTATTTTCTCGCGTCGCAGCATCAGGATACTGCATTTGCCAGAAGGACTCGTTGTAGGTATCCGGGACGTAGGCTTTACTGTTCGACCTCGAGGGCTGATAGATTAGAGCTCAGCCTCATCCACCTCGAGACTCATCTCGGTTCTGATTTTCCCTTCTGGGGAGGCTTAGAGATGCTTCCGAAAGTGGACGATTAGAGGAAGCCTTAAATAGAGTAAATTGGTCTTCGCTAATGAAGACAGCGCGGGAGGGTTTGCCGCACCTGCGTACGTGACGTTCACGTGGGCAGCGGTTATCTCACTCGCGGGCTCGAAGAAGGTGTACCGCAACTGCTCGTAGCACATCCTGTTCGATGACCAGTAGGACGCGTCTGTCCTGAAGTCCACTAGAGTGCGCTCGTCCGTCGCCGAGCCATAGAATGAACGGGTGGATTAAGTAGATTTGACGTGCACGTACTAGGCATTAACCAGCAAACTGCAGCGCAGAGTCTACATCGAAGGAACATGATATGATCATAGAGCTTAGTAACAGTACTTAGTCGTGAGTACATATAATTTTTTGTGCATGAAATGTGGAAGTATTTCATGCTCGTGCTCGTCCTGCTCTCTCTCTCTCTCTTTCATAAAGCTGCTGCCGCCGCTGCCGCCGCTGTCGTCGGTAAGGTTGTGTGTCGCAATTGAATGTAGGGATCCTCCGGATCGATCTCCGGATAGCGTGCATAGGTTACGAAATTGTAGTTGTCGCGGTCCATGCAGTAGCCGTTTCTTAGAGATTTTTGCGGGACTCGCTAACTCCTCAGTTGTAGTACCTGGCTTCTTTTCTACTAAGAAAAAGGCCAAGGATGGCAGTGGGGAATAATGTCATTCGGAAACCCTTAAGTTTCGCAGGTCGTTGCAGTACGAGTCTCTGCAGGTCGAGTTGTAAAATTCCATGGGCGATCCGCTGGAGTCTTTGCATTCGTTAAGCGCGCCTTGCATTAGATCAGTTGTCGGAATCGCATCCAATAATCTGGCAGACCTTGCAAGACCAAAAAAAAGAAACCATGCAAGGGCATCCAATAGAACACACAGACAGACCGTATCACTAAAAGCTAAAGTTTTAAGATTAGCAGTTACAACTAATTCCATTCACGTGGTTAATTATCGAGGTTCAAATCATTCGGCATAATTTCAAATATGAGGTTGCGAAGACTCCGAAAAGCAGGAGGATGAAGCCACCGAATACGCACAGCGTGACAAGCTGTGGGAAGGACTTGAACAACGTGGTTACAACTAGTTTCAAATTCGGGTTTCTGCTGATCATGCGCAACGGCCGCAACGTGCGGAAGAGACGCAGTACTTTCAGAAAGCTACCGCCGTCTACCACTTGCAACAGCTCAATCCACGCAACACACACTACGATAAAATCGAGGATGTTCCAAGGATCCCCAAGATATGGCGTCTGGTACTCTGTCGTGTACAATATCTGTGGTGTACAATATGATGTTGGGGCGGTAGGGAAGCTGTAACCGCTATTCTACGGATCTTCTGTACTACTAGAGCCTTCACTAGTTAGCTAGTGCTAAATACATGGTGCTACTCACCACGATCCAAATAGTTATTACGGGCTACTCGCATAGACTTAGATAGTGAGGAAGATGACTCTAGTTTTGCAACACATTGATCAGAACATTTGATCATGGATAGACTCTAGATAGTGAATAGTGCTACTCAGCACTTACTAGATACAGTGCTACTCACTCACTATCTACGTCTTCTATAACGGTTGATCATGGATAGACTCTAGATAGTGAAACGGACCAAAAAAATACCGCGCAGAGACTGGAACTTGTGCTTCCGGAATGCTTTTCCACGTCATCGTCGATGTCCACGACCTCTGGTTCCTCGTTCTCCTGATTTCCGAAAACAGCCAAAAGACTGCCTCCCGATTTCATCTGAGGAAAAAAGCGATTGAGGAAAAAAGATTCGGGATTCGGTCATGTGTGCTGTGTGCGACTCTCGATGTTGGAGTCGGTTGTTGTTCGTAGAAAACAAGTTACCAGTGCTTGTTCGAGCCGGTTGTTTGGAAAACCACCATTTTTGCTCTCTAGTTATGATATTAGTCAGCATACTTCTCTGACGGAAGGCTAAGGATTTTTCGATAAACACATTCCAACATAGTATCAATAGTGTTCTTATTGAAGATCGTCAGGAACTACAACGCCTTACCGGTCTCACTCGTAGAAAAAGGAAACATGTAGATCTACAGGTAGACAAAGAGATACGCTTGCCCGGACAGCAGCAGCTGCTCTCTCCGCGGCAATCATTCGTTCGATCTCTTCGACCCCCTCTTCCGTATCATCTTGGTCCTCGCTTGAATCTCTTCTTTTGATGTTCTCTCCTCGCGCCATCGAAAGCGTCTTTGCCGAGCCTGAGTTCATGGATGCCCGCGCTCGCTCACCTGATGTTGATGTTTGTTTTCAGGGAATAGGGGTTTTTAACTATAATTCCAGATCTAGAAGTACCTCTATCACTTTTGCTGGTACAAAACAAAGTTGGAAACATAGTTGACGTTTGTACTTGCAGCATCTTCTTGATGTTGGTCAGTAGAAATCTTATCTTATCATCACAAAAACCCTCCATACGCTCCTCTTCCCACGTCTTGAGCTGGTCTCTTCTTCTTCGTTCTTAGAAGTGGTTTCCAACTAGCAATGGTTTCCCCTAAAAATTTCATTGGCCTTACACTTCAAGAAACTTATTTTACGCAATTATCTTGGTTTCCCCTAAAAATATGACACAATTAATATCTTCCTTTCTGTGCATTTCTTCTGTAATTCGTCCTATCGATTCTACTACCTAGCAGTACAGTACTACTCCAATCTGCTTAATGTTCCTCCGCTTCTTCGTCTTCGCGCTGTCGCTCCTGCTCTTTCTGGAAGGCCTTTTCCTCTACCTCTTGTTGCTCCAGTTCCTCCTGCAGTTCCGCAAATTGCTCGGGCGAAGGATTGTTGTTCACACGGGTTAGAGCAGTCAAGAAACGGGTTAGATCATTTGAAACGCTCTGATGATAAGCAATCAATTATATATTAATTTGACGAATATAATATTATGCTTCACACCCCCGCTGCGCCAACGAACTTCTTCAACGAATTGACTTCCTCGTCTGAAAGAAAATATGCCAATCCCGCGGCACCTATCACTTATCAACCCGTCCATCTCCATTAATCCGTCTATCATAAAAGCACACCCATGGCGATCATTTTCGTGACCATCTCTATGGTGAAGATGATTCCGAATACCCAGTCCATCGCGAAATAAAATTCTTGAATCGACTCCCGCGGGTCGCTCAGAGGCGTATTCACAACCATCAAAATCGAAGACGCCGCGATACAAATGAGAATAATCTGGAGAAGGTTATCGTGTTTGATGGGCATGGGACTGTTTGATGGGACAGAAAGACGATGGGATAGGATAGGATGAGATAGTAGGATAGGATAGGATCATGAGATAGTAGGATAGGGAAAATAAGGGTCGTGTGGCAGTTACTTAAATTTTGAACGCTCAAGAACGTGTAAGGTTCAAGGTTGTGTGTTGTAAGATTCAAGGTTATGGATACGATTTACGAATATGAAATAAATCATCTTGTGATGTAGTAATTCAACGATGTATCAGTATCTTCTACTCCACTTTACGTCACTCGATGTAATAAACCTCGTTAGGTTCTCGATGTCTGGCCAATGACTGTTGCATGGAATGACATCTATACGAGAACGTAGTAAGATGTAATAAACCTCCCTTTTTTGTAAATTACGTAAGTAAATACTTATACCTGATCAAATTTTGGGTGTTTCATCAGCCGCCTCGCGCGTTCTCGTGTTGAAAGGTCGCCAGCCGCAAACGGCGATCTATGGTCTGAACTAGCTGAGGAGCCCAGGTCGAAGTCGTCCTTAGAGGTAGTCAGTCCTTCGCGTCTTGCCGGTAATCTTCCTAAGATACCGGCAAGACGAAACAGATCCGACCCCTCTTTATTAGAGTATCTTTTAGCTCGTCTGTTCACGTTGTACCTGAGAGCAGCTTAAAGAAGATTCTCTGTGTAAAAGATAGGTTCACGGTAGCCTTAACGTCAGCTTCCGTCAAATCCATATCGTCCATCTCTCTTTTCTTGAACCACGATTTCGGGTCGAAGCATTTCTTCATGCTTTTCCCGCAAGACATCATCCTAGCTTTCAGACGCTGTTGAAAATGATGCGTGGGACTTCCAAGGTAGTTGTGGCTTTTCGGATTTTTTGATACAAGGGTGAAAAGCTATGTGCTGGCTCTAGCATGAAAAAAGACAGGAATGAGCACAAGTTCACTGATGTTATGACGCCTAGTTGTTGTAGTATCTACTGTAAAAATTCACAACAAATAGGAGGATACATTGAAGATGCTCTTGAAGATGACATAGTTTTTGCTGAGTTGGTCGTTGAACTTGAAAACAAGATCTATTATTAAGGTTCGAGAACAAGAACATCATAGTTTCTACGTGCATGTACTTATTCTCAATGGTATCCTCCTCGGCAGTACCTCCATAGTCGTCGCATCTTCATCATCATGATGCTGATGTCCTCTGTTCTCTTTCTCTAATCCAATTTGCTGCTTCATTGTGTGAATCGCCTCCGCATTGATTAACGCTAGTTTTTCCCCATGCCTGGTTGAATGACTTGTCCTCTTCCTCCCTTATTTTCCCCTTTAAATCAAGGGGCACTTCCCTCCGCATAGTCCACGTGGGATAGTGAAAAACTAGCCTTAAATTAACGTCCTTCGCGTCGTGCTCGTAATCCTTCTCGAGAGACATCATGATCTCGTCTAGACCCTTAAACTTGAATAGAAAAAGACTCCGACTCCCCAGCGTGATGCGCTTAAATGTCAACATCCGCCGTCTACATCGCCGATACGTTTTGGGATATGAAGAGGGACGAGAACAAGTTGTAATGTGTGTATTGTCGCAACATACCATTGTCAGAACTCGACATACTAGAGATGTGCGGTCGTACGAGAAAAGAACTATTGGTGAGCCATTGGCTCTACTTTGACTTTGACGCCAATGAAATGTCAGTCTAAGTGTTATACTGTCAATATCATCCAGCAAGACACCATCTTCAACATGTCCGGTCTATTAAAAACAATGCCCATAAGGAACCATTGGATTCGATCATTTTGTACGCCCGCTTGAGAGATAACACCACCCACAAGAGCGCAGCTTGAACGGGACCTAGATCGTCCCGCATGAGGATCGGCACCGCTGGCGCCGTAGCCGGTATATCTTTGAACGGGTCTTTCCCAGTCTCGCGTTTCAGGCACTGTTGAATGAGAAGTTGTAAAGTACAGTGATGTCAATTAGAATACATTAATATTTCTTCGGGAACAATGAAGGACCTAGAGATATAATTGACGAAACTTCTTGACGCAGAGGAAGGTGCCAGAAGATAGTATCAAGTCAGATGAACCAACTAAACAGCCTTTCCACCTCTGACTAAGCAAGACAAGTTGTACCTGCGTGTAGATCAGTTTGAGGTTCTCCAGTGGCCCACCCAGAATGAGCCGCTTTCTCCGCAGTTTCTTCGTTCTCGCATTTTCCTCGTCAATCTTCTGAATCTGCAATGCTTCCACTAGTGTCCTATTTTTCTCCGATTGCTCCTCGAAACTGGACATCAAAATCGCCACAAACAAGTTCAAGACTAGAAAACTTCCGAAAGCAACCACAAGATGGATTAGAGAGATGCCATGTGAAACTATATGATTTTCATTTTGGTTATACACTTACTTCTATGTAAGGAAAGTCCACATAGAGAGTATGGCAAAACTTTAGGATATCTAGCCCCAGTATTATAATTATTCTAAAATACGTCTTGTCAAGCTACTCGTGCAATCTCTATATCCGATTGCATCTTTATAAAACAGAAACCTAACAATATAAATCTCATCAACAACTCAGCTTTTATCGAGAACATAAGAGGAACAGCATGATTAGTATGAGTAGTACTTGTAGTACTCATAAGAGAAAATACCCCGTTGCGATTGCGCCGCCAGCTTTCATGCCGCTGAACATGATGCTGGGCCAATCCTCACCTGTGAGCATCACCAATATCGTGGTCACGGCCCAAATGAAATTGTCAAAATGTAAGCGCTCCCGACAGTCGTCAATCGTCGGACAGACGGCCTGGCACTCTGGTGTGTCGTACTTGCCGACACCACCGCACTCTTCTACCCAACGACCCGCGTTAGAGGCTACGCTATCACATTCCTCAGAACATCCCTGGCCTCTTTTCTACTTGAAAAAGAGCCAAGGACGGTAGTGCGGGATGTAGTTCGGGGGGCCTTAACCGTATCAGGCTCGAAGATAAGGATTGCTGCGAAAAACGTCTGTCCCATCAAGGCGAAGACGCCGATCATGAGAAAGAGCAGAACTGCAAATTAGAGGGCTGCTCTAAGACTTGTCAGTAAGACTTGTTCCATGCAAACTGGTTCTGATAATCTGCATGCCTGTCTTGTAGTGCTCAAAAAATCTTTTTACGAAGAACCTGAGTAAAATAAACAAAGCACAAGAGCACTAACTCAGGTTAGGTTGGCTTAGGTGTTAGGGTAGTTTAGGTTCGGTTAGGTTAGGTTTTGGATCTGCATCATCTTCCTAGCGTCTCAAGTAGTCCTCCTAAACTACCGGCAAGATCTGCATATTTGTTGCTTACTAAGTTAGTAGATTGTGAACAGTACTACAGTGACAGAGCCTTAAGTGAAGTTGCCCAGCTGCAGAAAACTGCGGTACATGGACATCATCAACAAGCGCAGTGACTTCCACCGCCTGGCGAGACGGAATAAACGCAGCAAACGCAAACCACGCAACGAGGTGAGCGGCGAACCACCGGCGGCTGCGGTACTCAACTCCAGTACCGAAGACAAGACGATCACACCATCGAATGCGTGGGCTCCCGTAGTCCAGTATGCTATCAGGCCGATCCCCATGTGAGCCGCGACAAACTCGAAGATGAAAATCACAGTGCAGACGAAATTGAACTGATCAAACAGGACAGACGTTGCGCGATCGGGTGCCGGCCACTGATCCAGCGACAAAATGATCACATTGAAAGTGATCACCAGCAAAATAAACAGCTGGAAAGTGGGCCTGATGAATGAGAGGATGAAAGAAGAACATTCAGTGGATGAAATGCTTTTATACTCGAAGAAAAAGCAGCCAGGTCAATGCAATTGCGTGCTCTTAGCATATTCCATTCCTTTCTACCAATATCTAATAAGCGTACATCCAGTTCTTGTACAGTAGTACAAATTGTAGAAGCTAATCGCCCAGCGACAGATGGGGTGGTAGTTCAGGAAGATCTGCCGATGCTGGATACTCTGCTCCTTGACTGTCCGCAAATGGCCCTCGTGTTTTTCGAGATACTTTAGAAGAAACTCCTTTCGCTCCAGTAACTCGTTGTCCTTGGCCGTTTGTGCTCTGTAGTGTTTGAAATTTCAAATCGATGCTTGATCTGGCTACTAGTGAGGTAATCCTCACGCGCGGGTGTACTGTGAAGAAGATAGTGATACAGTCATAGCGTGAGTGTGATCGTGTTCGTGATTGTGAGAAGGATTCAAATCTATGAATTCAGGAGCATAGTGAGTGTGTTGAGATGGTCTTTTAAGGTGACATCCCTTCATGCAGCATCAAGATCAAGCATATAAGCATAGATATTAAGTTAATGTTAAAAGTTGTAACACCGATGTAAGTATATGATCTTTTTGCTCTTCTTCTTGATGATCACCTTGTCCTCCTACAGCGATATAAACAAAGATATCAAAATACGCTTTGACGCTCATCTTGGTTCGTTTTTTGGTCTTTCGCTGACTAGTCATGGTGCTAGTCGCTTCGTCCCATAGGTCTTCTTTTTCTGAGGTGTTCGTATCCTTTCCTTGCAATGTCGGCTTCGGGGTTTCTCGGACACTGCTTACATTAGAGGAAGCCTTCGGTGGAGTCACATTCATTATTTGCAAGAAAAAGAAGCATGAGAATGAGCTTGTTGGCCTTATCAAAAATCTACTCTGTAATGATCTGGAATAGTGAAAAAGCACTACGTTATTTACATTCTGTTACTTTTATCCAAAAATGAAAGGGCAGTCATCACTTCATAACAGATTCCTTGCTTCCGCTTCCTTGCACGCGAGATCCTCCAGCCCTCATCGCAAACTCCGGATCGTCCGCAAATAATCGAGCTCGGCGCTTAGAAGTTGCTGGATGACACTGCTGGGTTCATCATCGCCATGGCTTCCCATATAGTACTACTAGCTTAATGGCAGGACAACTAAATGTAAATAGTTTGACTCACACACTACTTGTAATTGTATGAACACGACCTACAATTTGCTTTCCTTTTACTCAACGGTGCACAAGAACTAAATAGATAGTACACCAGTTTCATCAGTGCAACAAACTTCGAAGCAACGTCTGGTACTATCACTAGTCGCTGAAATTTCGGGTTTACTTATTTACAAGACAAAGTCTATTGTCCACCATAATATGAGCTGCAGCCTCTGCTTCTCGCTTCATGTCCAACAGGAAGGTCACTGTTGTCGTTAGAGGCTGCACCTTTGCATTCTTCAGTTCATTCCTGACCTTTTTCCTACTGGAAAACGAGTTAAGGAGTGTATTGTGGTCACCCTGAAATGTTTTACTTGTGGTAACCCTGATTCACTGAAGAGTGCATTGTGGTAAACCATCTACAAGAGTGCATTGTGGTAACAACCCTTAATGTAGGATTGTCTTCGTCATTCTTGGTTGGTTCGAATATTTCTGGATCGATCAACCACGGATTCTTCTTCGGTGGAGCCTGAAGTTTCATTTTTCCTCCATTTTCTGCTTAGACGAGAAAACAAAGCAAACTGAAACTCTCGGAAACATCCATTTATTCATTCACTTACCTGTTCTAGAGGTATCCTCTCTGTAGAAACTTCTGTGAAATGCCAATGCGAAGTGAAAAATAGGAGTCATTTCACCAACTACAACATTCTAGAAGTAGACTACTAGCAGGACAAACGACAGGAGCTCCATCATGGTATAATACTGTTTCTTTTTACAAAGTAGACCCTGAGTAGGGTTTAGCGTGTTCTAGCACTCTAGAAGGAAGATTTGGATTTACGGTCACAATTATGAGGGATTGGTAACCTCAACAGCCTTAATTGTTTGCATTAGCTAGCAGTCCTCCAAAAGCGCCTCCAACTGCATGCATCCCCCCTGAACTCGCCTTCCCTCTCACGGTATTCAACAGGTTATTAGAAGGTGTTAAAAGACGCCCTGAAACGCATCTTTGCCCGACTACTGCTCCGGTAACATAATTCATTCTTCGTCTTAGATAAAGATATAAACCTCCTGAATTAGTGGTACAAAGAAAAGACGGTTATTCCTGAAGGAAAAAAAGAATCCAGAAATGTGCTGCTCGTACTATCACGCGGCCTTAAGTTTATTCCTCCCGGCGCCAGACTTGAGTGCAGTGCGAAGCTTCAGCAGCGCCCTATGCTTTGCTTTCTGCTTCGCCACTTTCTTCAGTTTTGTCCGCCACTTATCTCTATCTATGGTACTCTCTAGGAACTCCTGCTGTCGCTCTCCCACCTTATGGTCACCCTTCACTTGTTGCTTCGTTTCTTAGAGTGATCATCGCTGCATGATGTCATGAAGCCTCTGTGAATGAACGATTACGAAAAAAATTACGAAAACAGGCTAGTACGGAGTGTAGGTAGTAATGTGGAGACCACACACAATCGTAATTCTTTTTCTTCACAATCGGTCCGCGTTCAGCTCGGCTCATATGCCTCTCCACTCGTTCGTCCACTACCATGTCGAACAGCCCTTCATCAGGTTTTTTCATGGATTTTCGGAAAGAACTTGATTTAGACGAGAAGTTGGGACTGAGTTATAGATCTCTGATCTAAAGACTTACCAAATCAACCTCGAGCGGTTAGGTTAGGTTATGGATCCTTCACATCGAGCTGCCCCGGACTCTTAGCTCAACTCCGAGGATATTAACAACCAGTCTCTACACATCAAATTCACGCGGCCATAATATCTACCGCTCCAGCCTCCTCCGCCTCGTCGTCTAAACTGGCACTTGATCCGAGTCCTGGCGAAGTAGGTGACCCCTTTCGCGAGCTTGGACTGTCAGGAGATGCAAGATTCTGCACGCTCGCACTGGAGCCAGCAGGAGGCAACAGCTTACTTAGAAGACTTGACCGATATTCCCAAACCTTACAACCGATAAGCTCATCTAGGGAGTCTCATCCTTGACCATCTTCTCCTTTGAAAAGCAAGGTGCCTCCTTATATATAAGATAAATCACTAGTTGTATAATGGGAGGTGCTCCTTATAAGATAAACATAAATCACTAGTATAGAGTCAGAGAATAGGCAATATAGGGATAGGAGAGGAACGAGGAAGCAACACAGGAATCACAGGAGAGGAAAGGATACAACAACAAGCAGGTCAAGGCTATAATGGGAAGCCTTAATTTACCCAACAAAAAGGCGGTACTAGTCCCGTTACCCTCGCCTTGCTTGTTAGAAGAGGATTCAGTATCGAAAAAACTTGTTAATGGCTCCTTTCAAGATCTCTTCGCAAAGTACCAGTACACCCATCAATACCCCTTTAGCATGATATCCTGACTACAATAAAGTACAAAGAACTGAGAACTACATCCGCGGCCTGCAATCATACTTACAACATGATCCGCCCGCAATTTTACAAAAAATGTCGCTGTGATGTCATTGAAAATTAAGAACAACAAAAAAGGAACATCAACATGCACAACAACAAAAAATGTGATGACTCAAATCTACTCGGCAGCTTGCCTGCGATTTCCCTGAGTGTTTCTTGACTACACCACTCACGACAAAAAAGTAGACTTATCGTAATGCCGGCGACTGCCTTGTTTGTCGGTACCCATTCTTTTACCGTCTCCTGCGGGAGGAAGGGTGCAGCTTCGTCATCAAGTTCGCCCATCACCCCTAAGTTTATTGTCCCGCCATCAACAAAATCGTGATCCCACATCTTAGAGAAAAGGAGCTCGTCTTCGTCTTCGCCTGTTTGTTTTTGTGTACATTTCTAAAGTTTTCTAGTCTACGCCTCGGCTAGGATAGGATAGGATAGGATGCCTCGGCTTCGCCGCCACACAAGGTGACAGCACCACTCCGGCGGATTGTGGGAGTCTGGGAGATATTAAGTACCTACGCAACGAAAGGTTCTTGGCTTTCTTCAGAAGCCAGATATAGGGCCTTAACATCTTGCTCGGATCCGGGCAATGGCCTGGGACCCATGCCCGCCGCTACTTGGACTGTCCCCTTCCGCACGCTGTGTTCCTTGATAGGGTCTACCTTCCGCACGCATTCTCGGAACGTAGACACATTCGAGCAGCACTGTAGCAAAACTATTCCAGAATAAAGGATTCGTACTAGATAGGAGATGTATTCACTCAGAAATCATGAGGACTCACGACGTTTTTCAATGTAATCCAAAAGCCCGAGAAGTTCTTCGATTTCTTAGGGTTCGGTCTCTAGTAATTGATATGAAGAATCGGATGTCTCTTAGAGTTCACCATGGCATCTGACTCTAGTAATGAGGTATACCTAGCACTTTTCAAAGTCTAAATTTCTAGAAAGAATGGCATCTGACTCTAGTAAAAATTGATCTATTACTATCTCACTGGTCGTGAGATGAAATAATATCAATTTGGGGTCGGGCTACAGATACACTTCACTACACTTTTGCCATAAGCACGGACTTCGGGTCCTGCGGATTTACCTTTAACTGCTTCTGCAGCTTGCCTTTTCCCTTTCCCTTACTATTAGACTCGGCACTCATCCAGCTTGGCTCCCTCATCTCGACCCCTTTCCCCTTGTATTTCATGAGAATACAAGAAAAAAGGGGATCAAGATGCCGAGAAAGATGGACAAAAGCTACTTAACCATAATACTAAAGAAGGCGTGCATATCCTTCATCGTTGGCGCTGCTTTAGTTAGACCTCACATACATTCATCTCTAAATGCATCTTTGGCGTGTTCTCCTTTTAAGAAAGGAGCCAAAGATACATCTTAACATGAATTGTTTTGAGCCTTAATGTAGGTGCGGGCACGCCAAGAGGCACCACTGGTGTTGATGCTTGCGCAGGAATGCCCTGAGAAAACATGCTGGGTAACGCCTGTCCCGTCAGCGCTGGCGCAACTGACGCCTTTTTGTTTTCTCTACATGAAAGAAGAAAGGGAGGGAGGATCGATTGATTGATTGATATCCCTAGTAGTACTCCTCGACTACCGAGGCTTAATTAGCTGTGCCGCAACTTTTCGTGCCCAAAGCTGCAATACCTTCTATAATGTCTTGCGTGTGGTCCTTTTTTAATCATCTTTCGATTAGTGGTGTAGAAGCCTACAAAGCCAGTAGACGACCCGTACAACCCTTACAACTACACATACACTTCAACAAAACAGCAAATCAAATTCTTGATCACAAGCAGAGGGTGATCATTACAGGCATCATCATGGAATTCATAACAACTTGCTTTTCACTCCAGCCCAAGGCGGATCGCCAAGACTGTAGCCGAAGAGCGTCAATTTTCTCCGTCTAGCCTCCTTCTCGTCTTGAAGACGTTTCTTTCGTGCCGCTTGAAGAATCTTCAAGAACTCATCACCCTTCTTCTTCTCTCGTGCCGACTTGGAAAGCTGTTCGGGTCCGAATCGCTCTGCTTCCTCCTTCTGCCGGCGTTTTTCTTCTTCCCGCTGCTTTTTCTCGCTGCTCTCGATGAAGTTGTTCAGCACGATAGCTAGTGTGATGTTCAGAAGGAAAAAATTTCCTATGGCTATCAACATCAAGAAGAAGAGTGCGCCGCCCTCCGCTGTCACCGAATCTTGCACCATGTACATCGTGATCGTCCACCCAAATATTAGAATCTGCAAAACAAGTACTCTCCTACAATTTTAGCACCCATTTTTTTCTTATTCGATGTACAAATAGATGCTACAAAGTACAACAACTAAAGTTACAGTGACGTCGATGTAGTTACGCAATCATCTACACAGGAAGGGGAGTAAGGTCATCTATGAGGACAGTCAAGTTCATAACTCCAGAGTGATAGCCGAGAAACATGTCAGCAAGGCTGCAGCAATGTTGTCGAAGGTATTGATGTCCATCTGGAGCTCGGGTAAACTAGTTTCCTCTGGAAGGTCAAATACGTTGCCCTTGATCACGTACGGGTAGCCAATTGTGCTTTTGCCATTCCTGTAGGGACCCAGTCCCACGTCGGACCAGTAACTCCCACCGCAGACGGTTTGCCCACCGTCGTTAGAGCTACACCCTCAACCTAACCCGTAGACGAATTCCGTTAAAATACTGGAGCCAGCGCAGTACTTTCACGTAAAAATTCACTTCGCGTCAGGTTCTTTTGAGCCTTAACATCCGCAAACACCGTCAAGGTCGTACTGCGCTGGTCTTCCTCCTCGATCTCATCCAAATCTATCTTCTCGCAAATATATCGAGCTCCGCAAAGCCGCGTCTGATCGTTGTCCATAGGCCATATTATAAACGGCAACTCGTAATCCTCGGAAACTGACCACGTGCGCCGAATGTATTGGTCGTAAATACCTTTCACGAAGTTAGAGGTCGGCGGGAAGGAGGGGGGTTTCAACAATTCCACCTTTGGACTCCACCTTTGGATTGTCCTCTCAGAATCTTCTGTATCTAGTGAAGGAAACTGCGGCCAATAAAAAACTTCTGTGGATGAAATGGATCAATCACATCGACGAGAAGAAACCTTAAGGAAGACACGGAACGCAAGTTCGACTTGTGCAGTAGTAAGTGTCGCTGCACGGAAATAGGATCGTTCCTGCCCGGAGACTGTGACGGCTAACGTGCTGGACGTAGTCAAGTCACGCTTTGCAGAATTACTGGTCCTAGTGTCCTCGTTATCTTCCAAAAGTTGAAGCTCTCTCGCATGATTACTAAAGGAACGTGAGGCTTTCAAGAGTGAGGACCGAACAACGGCGTCCTCTGCTGGTCTCCGTCTTTTTCCACGTGGTTTCAACGAATTCGTTCCAGTTCGTCGCCGCCTTGGCACCTTGTGTGCCCGTGCTTGCGCCAGGCTCGCCTTTGGGCTGCGTTGTACGAGACTCCCTCCGCTGCTGCCCCAGTAAAGACTAGTGTCAAACACAGAGAGCCCGCTTGCGGAGAGAGTAAGCTCCTCCGCTGCAGCGCGAAACTCTGCCCAAGACCCTGTTTGAAGAGCTCGTTTGGACATAGAAAAAAGCGAAAAAAATGACAAGGGGTTTGTCTCTTGCTCTTCAATTACTGCAAGAACCTTCTCACCAGATGCAGATGAAGATGCTTGACGATCGCCTATGGATGATCCCGCTTCAGCGGATAACGACTCTTGCTCAACAGCTCCCTTGCTGACCATGATCGTGTCTTCCTCCACCAATTCTCGAATAGCGCCAACCTCCTCAGCAGCTTTTCTACCCACTGCAGCTTCAATTTGTGCCGCCAGTTTTTCACCCAGCTCCCGCTGTCTCGGCACAAATTGCTCTACTAGTTCTGACCAACTACTTCGCGGGTTGCCTTCTAGGTAGCTCTTAAACGTATTGAGGAAGTAGTTGTTCGTGTCTCCATGCCAGAATCCCTGCATGTTCATGCAGAAAACCTGACAACTCACGTCCGCC
This sequence comes from Amoebophrya sp. A25, assembly GCA_905178165.1. NCBI lineage: Eukaryota > Dinophyceae > Syndiniales > Amoebophryaceae > Amoebophrya > Amoebophrya sp. A25. Next base: position 1,036,040 of record CAJINU010000034.1, read on the forward strand.
TGGAATGCCGCAAGACTGCTGTAGATGATCTTGCGGCCACTGGGCATCCTCTTTTCCACGTTGGCCCAAGGATGCTAACGTTAGAGCTACTCCAGCTACTCCCCTAAGAGACCACTTCCTCCCTAAGAGACCACTTCCTCCCTAAGAGACCACTTCCTCCCTAAGAGACCACTTCCTCCCTAAGAGACCACTTCATCCCTAAGAGACACAACGTCCTGGAGCGTCTTGTCCTTCCGGGTCTAAGCATCTCTTCCAGATGGATGATTCTCAAGATTGATAGACGATTCGGGGAGGTGGAGGCCTTAAAGAGCGGGGTTAGCAAAGTGCGGAGCAGACACGTTGTAGGGGCTAACCCAATCTGAGTAAGATGGCGGTGGAGTAGTATCGCTCGTGACCAGGGGAGCGAGAATCGAGCCGCTGGATGTATGTGCATGGGTGTTCCATAGCCTCTCCAACTCCGAAACATATGAAAGCAGTCAGGACAAGAGGTTTCTCTTTTTCGTGAAAAGCAAGGGATGACGATTATTGTAAGTCCTATTAACCAAATGGCTAAATGAACCTTAAATCGCAGCTTTCTTCATCTCTAATTGAGAGAGACCTCATCTAATAGAGAGAGGACATCTTTCTAATAGAGAGAGGACATCGCAAATAGCGAAGGAAGGACACCAACAAGCAAGAGGATGTCTTGAAGGTATGTGTTGGTAAACTACTCCCTACTACTCATGGCTTGAAGGTAAATGATTTATTATGTTTGCCAAGTAGAGATGTTGACATAAAGTGTGTTTCGGGGGCAGGATGATTTCGATGGGCGTTTTCGTAAGCCTGCAGCGCCGGTTAAGCTTGCCGCCGAAAAAGGTCATGCCGATGAGAGCGAAGATCATGTTCAGAAAGAGGCACAGGGCCACCGCAGACCCCAGTTTCGGCAGAGACGAGAACACTGTGATGACCAGAGCCCTTAGCCCTGGCGAAGTCGACAGTGTGCGCAACGGCCGGAGCACGCGGAAAGTACGCAGAACCGCCAATCCACTGTCTTCTGCTCCTGGATTGAACACGCTCTGGCCGAAATCAATTAAACCGGAGACCACGACCGAAAAATCGAGCCAATTCCAGGCGTCCCGCAGGTAGGCATGCTTACCGACGATGAAACCGTAGGTGATCACCTTGAACAGGAACTCGAACAGAAAAATGACCAAAAACGTGGGCTCACTAGTCTTCAGCAACTGCGCTTGCCAGTTCGAGTCGGAGCTATAGTCCTGGATACAATAGGATAAAGCGTTGAGCACGATGGCAGTAATAATGAAGCGATCGAACCAAACGTTGGTCACAACAAGCACCGCGTGGCGACGCACCACGTTCTCCTTCGAAAAAACGCCCAATGATCGCTCGCACAGTATCTCCATTTTGCTCCTCTCTTAGAAGGAACAAGCAAGAAAAGTGTATGAATCTGGTATTGTACCTGTCATGATGATGCATGTACTTCTTTCAAGACCTGAAAAAGAGGACAGCCTTAATCGAGGGCGCCAACCAGCTCCGCCCGTGCAAGCACCTCCGGAGTCAACATATAGCTCTGCACTGGGATGATGCTGTACCTCAGTGACATGGTGCGAAGTTTATCAATGAGCGCCGTCCCCACACGCTTATTGCGTTCAGAGTCGGTCTGAGAGTTGTTGCCTGGCAAAGCGAACGCCTTCTTCGCCGTCTTGCCTATCTCACTATACACGTCGTCTGAGTACAGCCATCGCGTCACTATACTGGGCGCAGCCGCTTCTTTGGCTTTGCTCAGATCTGTTGTTGTGTTTCTATCATGGGAAAATACGTCAGCCAGGGTTAAGATGAACATCTTAATGGGTCTAGTACTGTGGGTTTTTGCCTGGCATATATTTTTCAACTGCAACATCATCATCTTAAAGAACCTCCTCCTCCTGAACGTACTAGAACTTTATTCCTTAAACCTAAATCTAAAAATTATAGCATTGTGATTGTCCCTGTAGTCCTTGCCCTACTATCTAGAAATCCTAATACTTCTAACTACCTTGCGCAGTGGCGAAGATCATGCCGCGTTCTTCTATCCTTCGTCTTCGTGCTGCGTAGTGGTCGGTCGTCGTTTTGAGCAACAGACTGATTTGGATTTTCAGTATAATCTTGATCTCCTCCCTCCTCATCTGCATTAGAAAAGCTCGCCCTAATCGATCATCATCATACTGCATCCCAAACGACCATATTACTAGGCCATCTTCAAATTCATCTTGGATCACTCATTCATAATTGTGTCCCAGCAGAAGTACCTACTCCTAGTCTAATCTTGGATCCCTTCTCTCCCCGTTGGGAAGGAAGCGTCTCAAGGATGTCTTCTCTGAGTAGGAGAAGCCTTAACTGTAGATGCTGTATGTCCAACGACATCTGACTGCTCTTCCGGACAAGGATCTTCAAGATTTTGAGCTGCTGGTCCGGCTCCATCGTGGCAAACATCGAACTGCGAGACTTGTTTAAATTCTTTATCTGCTTCGATGGAGATTAGAAATGAATGGATGAAAAAGAGGGAAGGTGGCAAAACTATTGAAAAAGAAGTCTAGCGGGTATCTGGCCTTGATAAGTCGGTCTTGGGCTGACGCAAATTTGTTGATCGACCCCAGTAGAGTAGATGTACCCTAGTCCTACGGGAATATGTTGATCCCCTAGTACAATCGTACAGGAAGATAATATTGCATCATGCACTTTTTCTAAAACGAAACACGCATCATGCGAGGAGTCAATAGATCGCAAATGTATATCAGAGGGGGGGGGCCTTCGGCCCTGAGTCATATATAAAGAGAAACTTTACTAACCCCGTTCCTGAAGTGAATGGACAAGTTGACTGTTACAGGTATCGGATGTGCTTGAACAAGTTGACTGCTTTGTGCTTGAACAAGTTGACTGTTTCGGGCAGAAGATGTGCTTGAACAATAGATCGCAAATGAAGATTTAATGGACTACCAATCTTCTTAAGAAGGGTTGGATGCTGTTGGGCCTGCAGAAGAAGCTTCGTTGGATACCCAGTTGTTTGAAACTGGCGCCCCAGGAGTTCCTGACCCTGACGCTGGCACGACGCTCGCTGGCGACAAGGTGCGTTGACTTTAGAGTTCGTCAATACTACAAGATGTTCGAGCTATTTGAATTTGTTTTGAGTTTGAAGTCAGGGCATAGGGTTTAGTCATCCATGGCATTCTTCAGACCTGCATTCCTGACTTGTGGAAGCTCTCGTGTCTTTGGGAAGAACAAAGGCTAAGAAAATTGCGCTGATAAGAGAATCCATGCACTGTTGTCGTGGATGTACAAGGGAATGTAATGTCGTGATTCGCCTTAACTATTAGTTGAGACCAAAACCGAGGGTTCACTCTGTGTACCGCGAGCTCCAGTTATAGCCGACGCCGCACCTCCTACTGCTGTTTGCCCTACCTTTGCAGTGAGCGCCGCGAGAGTCACGGTAGGGCTGACATGATCTTCGCCCTCCAGCCAGTCTCCAGTCAGCGTCAGGCGACCGCGACGTAGCGGAAAAGAAACAAGCGGAACCGCGCCAAGTAAAATGAAAGTGGAATGATGATGATGCGATCCACTCCATGAAGTCTACTATGAAGATCGCTGGCGAGCATACTAGCACCTAGACTACACGACGTAATATTCAACGGATGATACTACATTAAAGCGAAGAGCTTCAACACCTCTTCGAGTAACAGGAACCTAGAGACCAGTTGCAAAGTCTCCTAGTACGGCGTGCAGGGTTAGTTCTAGTTTGCATCCAATACGACAAAAGTTCACGACTAAAAAACTGCAGAGTATTAGAAATTGCGGATAGCTTACTATTCTCCTACGAACGATTGAAATATTGCCAGCAGAGGTTATGTTGTCATGGTTGTGTTTTGCCATACCACCATCTTTTACTGAAGCATCGCTACTCCTCCTGACAAGCGCAGCCGCTGGCTCTTCCGCTGGCTCCTTCTCTTTCGTTTTTTCAGGTTCCGTCTCCTCGCCGATCGCCACTGTCTTGAAGGAAACCTGAGATCCCGCTGCCCTGAGGATGCCTCGGCGCGTTGGAGAGCCCGAACCGTGTGCAAGCTCCAAGATGAAGAAGGATGCTGAGGACAGGGACAAGACTTCTTACAAGTGGTAAAAGCGCATCAGATGTTTGTAATCGTGTGATACAACTTGGTCGAAAGAGTAGGTCGTTGTCGTCCTCGCCGAGTTGTAATATTCAATCACGTATATCAATCAGTAGGGTGGTGCTGCAAATAACTACTGTTAGTTCTACCTACTAGTCCTTCTAGATACTTATAGTAAGTTCTTAGTTGTTGTTCATAACTTGCATGAAGTCGGCATGAATTTCTGGGCCGAACAAATCGTTGAGAGGATCTGCCTCACCGAAAACGCTACTGTAGATGTAATCACATTCGTCACCGAGGCAGCTCATGACCGTTTCCGGGTCCAAATTCTTCGAGTGCTTGCCGATTTTCAACGTACCGTTTTTCATAACTCCACTGATCCCATTAGGGACTACAATCCCGTCTGACTGGGCACCCGCGACTCCACCTCTTGGCACACCTGCCAGGCCTCCACCTCCTCCTAGTGGGTCTCTGTCTTTGGAGGCACCTGGGTTACTGCCGATTGATTAGAGAAGGCTCACCGCAAAAACTAATCCCATGCATTTGTCATGAATAGCCTTACTGAGTATGTCGAAATTATGTCGAAATTTACCATCCCCGGCAACATCGAAAACCTTGAAATGCATCTTGAAGCTGCTCGCTTCCTAGAGTTGGAGGAACTCAAATTGAAGATGCTTCTACTGATATATGCTTGTACCTAGACTAGAGGCGGTAGCGATGTTCAATTGCTGCTAGCCCTTGCGCTTGTTGGTGTGCTTCCTGTATATCTATTTGGAGGGAGGGAGCTTAACTTGAGGACCGGTCGTCAACTGCGTTGCCGCCTTCGGTCAGGGAAATTCCGAGACCTTCGACCGCTTTTTCCTCCGCTGACTTTTTCTTCGTAAACTTTAAGGGCTTCAGCAATTTCCCAGCCCGTCCACGCTGTTCTTGTAAAGCAGCAAGGTCCTGGAACGTATTCCCTAAAACTGCTACGCTCTAATGAAGAGGTGCGACAACAAGAACATAGGCAAGTCATGGCGAGGGATCAATCTATCTAGTCTGAACCCTTTGAGACACAGTTAAGGGGCGCACTTCAGAGGCACTTAAGAAAGGAGTGCGCCTCTGAGGCACTAAAGGGGGGCACTTCCGAGGCACATGAGGAGCACGCTTCTGAGGCACTTAAGGCGCGCGCTTCTGAGGCACTTCAGGGGCACCCTTCTAAGGCACGTAAGGGACGCGCCTCCGAGGCACTTAAGGGGGAGCACTTCCAAGGCACTTAAGGCGCGCGCGGCTGAGGCGCTTGGGGGGCACGCTTCTGAGGCGCTTAAGGCGCGCGGCGCTGAGGCGCTTAAGGGGCACGCCTCTGGGGCGCTTGAGGGGCGCGCCTCTGAGGCACTTAAGGGGCAAGCTTCTGAGGCACTTGGGGCGCGCGCTTCTGAGGCACTTAAGGGGCACGCTTCTAAGGCACGTAAGGGACGCGCCTCCGAGGCACTTGAGGGGGGGGCACTTCCAAGGCAGTTAAGGCGCGCGCTGCTGAGGCGCTTAAGGGGCACGCCTCTGAGGCGCTTAAGGCGCGCGCTGCTGAGGCGCTTAAGGGGCACGCTTCTGAAGCGTTTCAGGGACAGTAAGCGTTGCTTGAGCGGTGACTTTTGCATCGCTTAAGCAGTCACTTTTGCATCGCTTAAGCGGTGACTTTTGCATCACTTACACAGTGACTTTTGCATCGCTTAAGCGGTCACTTTTGCATCACTTAAGCAGTGACTTTTCCATCGCTTAGACGGTGACTTTTGCATCACTTACACAGTGACTTTTGCATCGCTTAAGCGGTCACTTTTGCATCACTTAAGCAGTGACTTTTCCATCGCTTAGACGGTGACTTTTGCATTACTTAAGCAGTGACTTTTCCATCGCTCAGACGGTGACTTTTGCATCGCTTAAACGGTGAATTTTGCACCACTTAGTTTAACCCAAAGTGGTGACCAAGCGGAATATCCATAGGATGCCTTTATGCGATTCAACAAGCATCGGTATGTAAAATTCTGTTTCATATCTAGCCATACGGTAGAGAAAGCGCCAGAATCCCGCTAATCATGAGGAGAAATCCGCAGACCGATTTTCCGACCGCTGTCTCTGGCACCACGTCACCGTAGCCAACCGTCGCCTTCGTGACCACCGTGTACCACAAAGAAGCGCGAATGGAAGGAAAATTCAGTGTGTGGACCGGTACCGCGTAGAACCCATCTGGACCGATCTCACTGCTCACCTACGATATATTGATTGAAGGGACTAACCTCGGGTAAATATGAGGTAAGTATAATATCTTTTGCTGCAATGTTGTAAAAATGGCCCGGTATACTACTAATCCCATAGAACTCTATAAGTCATTGATCCAAACTCTTCTGTTACCACGTGTAATTTTTGCGTGTAAGACGATAAGGATCAATAGGCAACTAGACCACTACTGTTGTAATGATCTAGGAGTTGTGTCAAAGTCCAAAGGACACTACTCATCTTTTGATCTAGTAGCGTCTTCAAAAATGCAGTACTAGTGTCGGTCAATACCTGGTCTGCCAAGGGCACCTCATAGAAGCAGTGCTCTATGAAAGACCGGTCATTGTGAGTCTTGGCGTCGCATTCATAGGCGCAGTGGATCTTCTTCGAGGCTCCTGGGGTTGTGGAGCTTAATTGCGCTTGCGCTTCAATAAAACTTTTGAAGTCCTCCCTTGTCGAAAATTCCGGACACGACAAACGCTCGAAAGAATACACGATTGTATGAAGGGGGTTTAGGGTACATACGAAAGGGGGGGTTTTGGTCGTTATGGCAACTGAAGAACTGTGATTACGAGTGGTTCCTCTATCTTCTAGGTGGCTGGTCGTAGTTTACTTGATGGAAATAACATGGCACCACATTCAAGATTAGTCGAGCTTCTTGGAAAGAGATCGAAGTTGTTCCGCATAAAGCGCTCCGAGCAGCACACCTGCAAGCAGAATCCACATGACAAGAATGTAAAGAGCCGTCTGGGAAACGCGAAACGTCATCATCAATAACCGGCCTATCCGCATGTTCATCAAGAGGCGGATCAAACGTGCCATACGAAAAATCCGAAGCACCTCCAGAATCTTCGAACCACCAACGAGCGTTCCCTGGGAAATTTTTATGTGGAAAACATGTTGTTCTACAACACACTGTAGCCTTGTTACAACTGCCGTGCATTATAGAACCATCGCGAGCACATTGCACATGCTCATAATCATAGCCTGTATTACCGTGAAGTATGGAACCATCGCGAGCAAATCGCAGATGTTCAGGGGGTTTTTGAAGAAGTCTGCACGTGGGTTTCCAAACGCAGTACAGACGTAGCATCTGACGATGTACTCTAGCACGAAATACAGCACAATGACGCCATCGATTACCAACTTAAATTAGAAGCGGGATGGTAAAACAAGTTACTCTCTGGTGGTTCTCCATCTGAATATTCACATTTTCCTGATTTGTGAGAAGCTAAATGTTGTAGTCTTCTCTTTTTTTGATGAGAACCTGCTGTCCATAAAAACCTGCTGCATATGCGAACTTTGAATAACCAATAGCGTTCAAAATTCATCGAAATTGAAAAATCGTAAATATGCTTCTACTTCGAAAAATGATTTCTGTCCTCAAATGCTTTAATGCGCATCTCTTAACAATGTGTCGGAGTGACTTTTCCCAATACGCCTGGGTGCGACTGCGCCAGCACAGATATGATCGATACGGTGATGAAGAAATCGGATACGGCATTGCAGATTGCTGGTACCCGTCGCCCCTCGAAAATGCCACTCAACATTAGAAATGAAATCAATATTATCTTCATCATTTCTAAATACACTCTGTGGCGACCAGACATACCATAGTCGATCGCAATGACGACCATAGCACTACATACACAGAGCACAAAGAAATCCGGCGGGATCGTACGCGTCGCCCGGAGCGCATCAAAACAAACAAACAAACACTCTGTCAACATGAAGAAGTACTTCGTGCTACTTTTACAACTTACAACAAAGATTATAAAGTTGTTCCCTGGATGTAGGTTGATCTCTCGATACGAGAGTATTTTCATCCCTAGATAAACCCTGTCAACACAAAGAAGTACTTACAATAGCAAGATGAATAGCAACACTCAACATCGTAACTTAAGAGGCGTCTGCCCGTAGCGTTCCTCGTAGAAGAAATACATTTCGACTTGATCGACGTCGATGTCCAAGTTGGGCTCAGGAAAGCCGAGATAAATGTACCACCTTCTGGCCAATTTGACATCCCAGGAGTCCCTTGCAGCGATCGGTGCCGAACCCGCAAACTCTCGCGGCGATTTGTCTTCACCGGCTCCATCTGTTGAACCATAGATAGATGGATGAGATAGTCCTTTTCCTTGTGGATCTCCATATATGGAGATGATAAAAGGATTTGTGGAGAAGGAGAATGGAGAACAAGAAGTTCATATCTATGGTACACTTGCAAGTTTTTGATCGACAGCCGCGAAACAGCATCTACTGTAAAAAATAGCACAGGTCAGACAACAGCAATAAAAGCACCGTCCATCGCAAACGAGCCACTCAGCTGCATGGCTTTGAGCTTACTATCCCTCCTTGACTTCTGTCTTAGTCGGGCGTCCACCGCTTCCTCGGTGTATAGGGCCTCCTCCCCCTCTTGCACAGCAGGAGCGAATGAAGCCATCTTGATGATCGCGACTTCGGCTCCGCTCACAACTGTCTATTACCAGCACAGCAGCGGAAGATGGGGCAGGACTTCGCGCTTTCGCTTGTGACTAGAGGCGTACTCCGCAAGGCCAAAGTGAGTCTTCAGAACGATGAGCGGTCATGAAGTGAGTGTTCTTCTACCCTTTGCTTCGATTATAACGCAGAGAGTCGCCGAGGAAAACCTGCTTCGAGGGACGGGACCCGATAGTGTAGGCAGTAGAGATCCGGCTCGCGACTGCGGCAGTGTTCTTGATGCGGCTGTACACTGTAGAAATCGCGCCTGCTTAGACGCTCTTTCTTGCTGCCTGCGAAGAACATAGAGTGATTGATGGACTCTATTTCTTCACGATTCACTGATTCTAAGTCGCTCTAACGTTGGTCTCCAAAGTTCGTCTTGATGGAGATGATCGGCAAGTGCCGGCTCTGCTGGTTCAACCACGTCTCTTCGCGGTTCTTCCCGTCAGACGCACAACTGTTTTCTCGGTGGTCCTCATCTCGCCTTCGCGTCGTCTGCTGTCGCGTTGCGTGGCGCAAGTCTCTCTTGCGCGACAGCAAGTTGCGCAAGCTGCCTAACAAAGATACGATCAAACGAGCACACAGTGTTTCTCTGAGCCGTCACCGGAACTTCTACTTCATGTCGCCTACTGCGATCGACTCACCCTTTCGGCGCGCTAGCGTATTCAAATCTCGGATGCCTATTCCGCGCTTCTGCGTCGATAAAATATTCGTTACCACATGGCAAAAATTATTCCCCACGCGGTAGGGGTACAAATCGTGAGGAGGCGGGTGCTGTCCACTTATTACATCTTCATTATGTTCTTCGACACGACGACCCCTGCTAGAACAAATCATGTTTAATGTTTTATGTATCGTTTCAGGATATTTATTAACTTCTGTCCATTTGTGCTCACAAAGACCCCTGCCGAGGGGGGCCTGCACAGCCTCGTTTGTTACAACTTAGCTCAAGCATGCAGCGGTGGTAATTACTTGTATCAGTTTTTTCGTGGTCTCTATCACACACCAAAACCCTTTTTTTTCACACTCTTGTTCACGCCCTCACACTTTCCTCTCACTATCTCCGACTCGCAGTCGTCATAAGCGCTGGTCTTCTCCACTCATATACAAGCAGAGGCTCCAAATCGCTCTAACTGGCAAGCAAAAAAGAAATGCTCGCGCGCCCTCCATCTTGAATAACCCCCAGGGTCACGCATTAAGATCTCAATGCGGGGCTACTATGCGGCCACTAAGAATAGAGTGTGAGAAATCCGCGAAGGTGACACGATCGCGTCTCATCATGCACCTCAAATGTTGTTGTCGATCTAAAAAACTTCCCAAACCACGAAGTGCAAATACAACAAGAGAGCTTTATGAAGCAGCTTGTTTTCTTGGATTGAATACTCAGATCGTAGAAGGTAGCTTAGCAGTTCCCTAACCATGATATCTAAGTCCACGAATCGATTGGCGCACTCGACACGCCTACGGGATATCATGTTGTATTGATTTAAGTTCTGAATGCGTAGAAGCAACGAACTTTAAATTTGCGCACGTTCTTAAGGAATTTTCTATCTGCACCTCCCGGGTTGAAAGCCCGACTTTGTGGTCTTGTGGAGGCTTACTAAAAATGATTCCTGTGTAGATGAGAACTAACAAGACAGGACGGCGAACTTGCTGCTGGAATAAAGTAATGTGTCTTTGTTAGCGTCACACAATGACGGTGGCTAATCAAATTTCTTCGAAGTCTCAAATTATTGTACTACGCCTACATCATCACGAGGATAAACTATGATATTGAGCCCACAACAAGCAGTCATCATGAGTGCTCCTGTTGTAGTCGAATGTTGACTACAGGAGTAGAGCCCCCGAGTAGTACTACAGTATTCACTTTTACAACTACAACTCGCGCGAGCATTACACTACGTTTTCCTTCTACAAATCGTCATCCAGGTCGCCAACGTCAGCACTCGCCTCTGGATCTAACATAATGTTGTCCAGCGCGCTTGGCTGCAATAGTGGGAGCTTCGGGTTAGAAGTTTTGTTTCCCTCTGACGAAGGCTTACAGCCACTTACTTGAGGGGGGGGAGCTACTTACTGGAGTCGACGGAGTAGCTCGAAGGTCAAATCAACAGTTCGGCCACGTTTGTCATCGACAGATTAATCAATTTACTCTTTGATTGATTGAGTGATGTAAAAAACATCTGTCAAAAAAGCATCTACAATTGAGAGGGAGAGAGACTGAAAGCCGTAATCTTTAAAAGCTTTTCGCTTTTTTTCCACGCGTTGAGGCCCGACTGAAACGGACCAGGCACACTCTGGATGCCGTGGTAAGCGCCCAACACCATTCCTATTGCGACAGCGCGACTCGCGTTATCACCTCCTACCTATCTTTAGAAGCGGTATATATAATTCGTTGTCAGTTGTATCTATTCATTCTAGCCAGAGAAATTTTTAAGAGCCGGTTCCTTTCGCCATTCTCCACTTGGTCTTTCTTCAGACTCTCTCACCTATGCGTCTCACTTTTGAACTAAGTCGCATCCAAAATAAACATCAAGGCACAGGATATCATGGACGGATGGCTTCTATACTAGTACGCAAGGGAGTCATTTGACAGCAACAATCATTGATCTATTGTTTTCCATAAATCGCATTGGCCTGATAAGCTGCAATCGGGTCGTTTTCGTAACGAAGTATCATGTATATGCAAGAAGGCATCACTCCCTCGGTCGGCGATGCCTTGCCAACCTAGGGTAAGTCATTCTCGATATTCAAAGTCAAAGTGGTGCAGATTAGTAGGAGTGAGGATTCATGCATTAATTAGTACAGAGCAGTTTAGTACAAGTACAACTGTGGTGATTGGAAGACTAATTTGCATCTATTTGGTACAACATCTACATTTTTGTCTTCTACACTGGTGGACTATTTAGAAATCTAGTACTTTGATAGGTTCCGTTTTTCCAACCTCCCACAAGCGGGCCATGCTCGTCATAGCTAAATCGTCTGAAAATTCCTCGGCAGCCAGCGCTGATCCTGCTTTTGACACTTCTTCAAATTTTTTAAATCCTTTGTGCGCTTTAGAAAAATCAGGTGAGGGATAAGACACGCGACGCTAACCGTTCTTTAATATTAATCTAGTTTACAACGGCAAACAATCACTCACCAGTGTCAGACCATAGGATAAAGTACTTAGTCCGCAAAAGCAGCAGCACCAGCAGCAGTACAAGTTCGAGACATCAAAGTCAAAAGCCATAACACACTGTTCCCTTACGAAGCGGCCGGTTCGACTCGTGGCTCCATGGGCACCCATTTGGTCACATGTAGCGCGAATCGCGGCTGCTGGCTTCAACCCGCGAAAAACAATCTATTGGATAAGAAGGGAAAAATAACGAGCCACTCCATTCCATGAAGTCTATCACTGGCTAGCATACCAGCACCTAGACTATGCGATGCTCTGCGCCCTCAGAAGAGAAGACACAAGAGGCAACGTGGGGAACTCTACCAAAGAGTATAGGTTATTCAATACCTGAAGGTTAATGGGCTCAAAGTCAAGGGATCTAGTATTAAGTGTGGATAGTCCCATAAAGAATTGAAGCAGTGATCTAACACACGTTCTCGGACTTTCTCTAGGGTTAAGCACAGGTTCCTTTGCGTATAAGGAATCCCTTGTAACAAGACCTTGTGCGCAGCTCTGGTGAAGAATTCTGTGCCGGCTAAAGCCTCCCCATTGCGGTGTGTAAAAAGAAGTGCTCGCGAAGCTTTAGTTAGAGCTGTAGTGTGGCATTATCTCCAGCATGCCAGGATCCGCTGCAAAAACGGATGGATAAAAAAGGGATTGGGATTGGGATACTTCTACTATTAACAAACAGCGCTGGAAGATACAATGAGACACAACTACGACCCTGCTTAATTTAGCTGCGGCTTTCTCGCTTGCGTAGACGCCGAAGACTGACGCTGACCGAACTGCCATAGCATTCGACATTCCGCCTAAAGACCTAGTAGGTGCTTTGGCACGCACCTGAAAACAAAGAAAAATTGCAAGGAAAATAGGTCTACTTCTCAGTGGGAAGAGAAGCCCGACCATAGAAGTCCATAGAGAACAAAAGTATTTATCTTCGACTAAATTAATAGGAGTAATACTTCTTAAATGTGCTGGCACGGGTAATATTGTTAATGATAAGGACATCATCGTGAGCCGAGTTCTCTTTCCGTGTCAGCAGACAAGCCGTCACGTCCTTGTCAACAGAGTAAATACCTGTTGCAAGGTTTGCTTTGTCTGCGTACATCGCCAAGCACCCCAAGAATCCGCTTCGAGACCGTTTTTCCAAAACGGTATAAGTTTCTCCAGATCTACCGCAGCACTGCTTTTCTAATGATTAGCACAGTATCAATTAAATCTTCTATTGATGGGCATGCAGCGGTTTCGGTGTAGGTGACGTGTACACGTACATCAATTATCATTGGTAATGCTCCCTAATCCATAAGGAGTCATGTCATGTCTTAGTACAGCTCTACAATCTATAGTTGTGATAATTCAGTGCCTATTGTGTAACCGAATCGAGTTCGGTGCGTACTAGATGAAGAAAACGACTATCAGTGGATCACAAATAACACTGACAAGTAATCACTGCTCTTTTCCTTCATATCTTTTGCGAAGAATTCTAGCATGAGCAAGTTGTATTTCTTAGACGTTTCACGGTAGCTCTTCATTATCCTGACAACGTGAGTGAAGATTCTGTGGCGGTGCATTTTCATCTTCACTATGTGGCTTATCATTATCTTATAGACCTGGCGACGAGATCGACACGACCAGGACGATAAAAACTCCACAGGGGACGATGTACACCCACAACACTCCACAGTCACACTTCCCGATAATGGATAATGAAAATCTTCGATGCAGCACCATAAATTGTCCGTAGTCCGTCTGATCGCCCGCTTTTTGTCCTGGGTGATAGTTGCGTCTGCCCCATCCGACTCCGTGCGTGGATCCGCCAAGCCATTCCCCAGGTGCTCGATTTAGAGCAGGTGGTCGATCATTGTCCTTTTCTTCTTGGGGTGGGTGAGTGTTGGAGTGGGTGGGTGAGTGAGTGGGTGAATTGGTTAGTGAGTGACCGAGTGAGGGAGTTGCGACATCTTTCCCTTTTGTTTTCCACTTGAAGTTAAGAGAGAGATTGCACTCAGAGATAGGCACTCAGGATATCTGAAGGATAAAGCCATAATAGATACCTCTCCGGAGCTTTCCCGCCATATGCTTGCTTGATAGTAGGTGCGTCAGTCTCTTGGAGCCAAAGAAAACATGATGTTGAAAATAAAGATAGAGAAAGTTCCATTCTTTATCTGATCCGGATTAGATACAAGGCATTTATAAACTAGATCGCAAAATACGTTAAGCTAAATGCCCAAAGAAGAAACTGTTTTGTATATCTGTTTTGTATATAGTTGATGTCTTTTCGAGAAAATCCTAGTAGTACACTGGAGTTAGATATTATTTTCTTATCCCTCCTTGCCATAATACTCGTAGTGACTTCCTAAGCACAACGCGTCTGCGACAAGAGCTCCAAAAAATGCGCCCCGAATACGCTCGGGGATCTCTTCCAGAGGCGCCGCAAGAGCCGCGGTCGCAGCGATAGATGCAAGCACGTGGATATTCTTCATTCTTTCTTCATAAAGGTTGTGACGCAAAAGTCAAGGGCTCCTCTCTCTCTATCTCTATCTCGAATCAGCATGCAGCTAAGATCTACTCCCATGTAGATATCTACTACTTGCCACCTCGGAAGTTTTTGGAAGAGGACGTACGTTTTTCTGGGCTACTGTACAGCAGCCCTAGCAACAAGCTCAAGTTCAAGTTCGGTTACACGAACACTGTCAAAAACGGAACACCGCGGGAAGCGAGGACGGCGTCGACCTCCACTCGAAATTTTTTCTTATCTAGTAACGCATATGCATAAGTAACAATGGAAAATCATTTTTGTCTCACCAGTCAAACATTGCATTTTCATCAAGTGAGTCCTCCGCTACGTAGATGGGTATACGGATTGTTCCCGAACTGCTACAGCTTGTTGTGGTCGTACAATGATTCAAAGTGCCACTTCTTGTATGAATGGACGAAAGTGACTACTCCTAAATTCTCAAGGAGCTATCTGGATTCTCAAGTAAGAGTTCTTGCCAAAGTATGGGTGTCAAAATAAGCTCGCTCTTGCATTTTATAGACCACCTTCTAGGATAGGATAGGTTTCTATAGATAGACCAGTTTCTAGGTTCTATGGACCACTTTCTCGACACATTTTCGCGTAAGCACTTTTAGTTCATGGTATCTCTGCTGCAGCGTTCAGAAACAGACACTTTTTAAATGCTCCACGGAGATGTAGAAACTCGATTATACCTTATTAGAAGCCCGCGAAGTATGTGGAAAGTAAATTACTTCACTAGATGCACATGCGGAGTGTGTATGAAGCAGGAAGTCATGACTTCGTTAGATGCGGAGCGGATTAAACAAAGAAAATTAATTGCTCACTCGATGCGCTTCTTACTCGTCTATAATGAAGATCGCCAGGAACGCCTTACCTCATGCGTAGAAAAGGAGCATAAGCGCAAAAAATATATGCACGAACTTATAAGTTCTATCGGCCTTGAGCGCTAGCCTAAACCTGCAAAAGCAGACCTATCGATATGCGGCCGAATTACAACCCTGCGAAAAGAGTTAAAAGTCATCGCTTGCGCCCTTTTTAGCTTTCATCCTTAGTGACCTCCTTGTTCTGAGAGATCCAAAAAAATTCTTCCTAGTTTCCATCTAGATCCCCGCTTTTCAGATCATTATCTGAATTAAGGAAAAAACTGAAAGAACTATATTTTGGCTGAATGCAAAGCTTACTACCAGACCGCTCTATTACATTTATATTCGTCGAAAAAGATTAAAAGTTGTGCGTAAATAACCTTGTTAACCTTATGATAGTCAAGAAACCTACTTGTGTGTAAATCATTTCATTTCATTTTATGAAAAATTGTGTGTAAATAAAAAGAATTCTTATAATTTCCCAAAGCCCATACTTTTGTTTTTCCTTCCCTTGTGCACAAACGGCCGTGAGTCTTTCGTTGGATGATCAATATTACTGATCAGGGCTCCTTCCCCTCGGGTTCCCACAAGGTGAAGGAGCCCTTCACCGCGGCTTCCCACGGTCAGCGACGTGAAGGCCCGGCTACGTTGGATAGCCATTCAGTCAAATATGCGTTTACCCCACACTCAAAAATAACGCGTGTACATAGCTGTACACGACATCAAGACTCATGTAATTCCCAAAGGTATCATGGATAATAGTTTTCTGTTGCAATTGCGCGCACTCAGCCTAGCGTTTGGGCCCTGCATAGCGTCAGCAGCCTCTCTTGTTTCTCTCCCCGCTTCTCGCTCCTCGAGATTCGAGGGCGCGCCGCGGTGGCTGCTGGCATCGGGCTCCCTGCGGTTCAGAAGACCCAAGAAAAAGGAGAGGGAAGAGCAGAGAAGACGCTCGCGCAGCGCGTCGCAGCCTGCCCCGTTTGGGTTCCACGCTCAGCGTAATCCCCAAGCCTGGCCCGAGTTTCGAGCATGCGCCGCGTTGTGTCTCTCAAGCCAGGCGAAGTCTTTGGACTGGCTCCGCCCTGTGTTTGAGGGCGGCTGCTGGCGGCCGCGGCTGGGGTGCGCTTGGCGGTGTCGTGGTGCGGCTTTTCCTTAGCTTGACCGACGGCGCAGCCTTCAGGCCTTGAGAGCAGGGAACACCGTGGACGAATCTGCTGAGAGAGACCCACCCAAGGAATGGAACAAGCGGAAGCCAGCAAGAGCGCGCCCAAACTGGTCAAATTTGACAAATTTCACACATGCCCGCTTATTATTTTGGAGAAGCTTGAAACAGCTCGAAAGCCTCTACCACAAACTTCGGGACCCCTTCAGGGCCTTGGCTCGCTTTGGTAGGTCTCCGGCGCGGGTCCTCTTCGGTGTGGGTGCTCTTCGCTGCGGAGGCCATTCCCCCGCGCAGCGGTCGCCTGCGGTGTCCACGCATTCCGTGGCATACCTTGCCGCGTGTCGCGGGTGGCGTAGTGACAGGCTACCAGGCTACGCGCGTGGCCTTTCGGTGGCAATTCATAAGATAGCAAAATAATGCAGCGGATTCATTGCAGTGGAGACTATAAAAGAAAAAGCTCCCCGCTCAGCTTTTTCGGCTCAGAATCTAGAGGGGGGCCGGGCTCTAGAGCTGGGGACTTTTTTCGAAGGGGATAAAAAAAGCAGAGCAAGCCGCTACTTTTTTGGCTCAGGATCTAGGTAGAGGGAAGGGACTTGGCTGCGAACCTATTTCAGAGAGGACTGAGAAAAGTAATACCCTTCCCGCCTTTTCCTCCCAGAATCTAGACGGGAGAGCATGGGCTACAGATTTACTCTATAGGGGACCAGAAAGCTGCCCCCAACTTTTTCCGCTCAGAATCTAGAGCGAAGGGCTTGGACTGTGGGCCCTTTTCAGTGGGGACCGGAAAGCGCTGAACGCTTTCCACTTTTTTGGTTCAATTACTGGAGGAGAGTGCTAGGGCTGTGAATTTATTCCCGTAGGTTTTAGAAAAAGAGGAAACTTCTCCACTGTTTGCGGCTCAATTACTCGAGAGGAGCGCTCGAGTTGTGAACCTATTCGACTGGGGACCAGAAAAGAAAGAACCTCTCTCGCGTTTTTCTATTCAATTACTTAAGAGGAGCGCTTGGGCTGCGAATTTATTCCAGCTGGGACTAGGAAGAAGCTAACTCTTTTCGCGCTTTTCTGCTTAATTACTAGAGGGGAGCGCTTGGGCTGCGAATTTATTCCAGTGGGGGCCAGAAAAGAGGGAGCCTCTCTCTGCTCATTTTTGCAAGTTTTCTCCTTAGAAATGAAACCGCCAGGAATTTTCGCCAGTGCTGTCCCATATCAAAAATTGCGAAAGAGGCGACTTCTCTGAATTATCCCGCCACCTGCTCCGCGCTCGAAAATTCGACACAGCTGACACCTTTCCCTCGCGGTGTCTATCTTTCAGCTGAGCAGCTGCCTACGCTCTAAAAAAAACAGAGGCACTCCCCTCGATACGGATACACGCACGAAAGTCGAAACCATTAAGAGGAGACACCTTGGGAGTTCGCCACTACCCACCGATTAAGAACCGTAGCCCGACTACACGGCGCGCGCGTCTTGCATTTTTCTGCCTTTTTGCCAGCGAATAAAATTGCTGGCGTTGCGATGTTTACATCGTCGCCGATGGCTGTCCTATGCCTTCTCCTTACCGTAAAGGGAATGACTTGCGCCCATTTGTTTTGACTGTTTTGGCTCATTTTTTGAGTCTATTTTTTTTTCGACTTCTTGTGAGTTTTTTTTTCTAGTTTCGTCCTTTTCTAGTGCATTCTAGATCCTTCTTTTTGTCTTGATAGTATTGGATTCTAGTGGGATTCTGGTGAGTGACTGGCTTCATTTGATAATTTCCAGCCGTCTCCATAATTAAAAATTATTTTTGGCTGATAATTCTACGCCCGAAGGATTAATTATTCTGCCACCCAGCCACTCGAGCGATTTAAATAAATAGACAGATAAGAATAGTTTTTAAATCTTTGAGGTTGGCTGGGTGGCAGAATAATTAATCCCTCGGGCGTAGAATTATCAGCCAAAAATAATTTTTAACTATCGAGACGGCTGGAAAATCTCAAGGATCAAGCTCTTCACTCATCTGGCTCAAACTTCGAGACGTTTATGTATCAAATCGATCAAATTGGGACAATTCTATGTCGTTCGTGGGTACTTCCTCGACGGACCTTTGAGCTGAGGAAATTGGTCAAAAATAATTTCCAGCCGTCTCCATAATTAAAAATTATTTTTGGCTGATAATTCTACGCCCGCAGGATTAATTATTCTGCCACCCAGCCACTCGAGCGATTTAAATAAATAGACAGATAAGAATAGTTTTTAAATCTTTGAGGTTGGCTGGGTGGCAGAATAATTAATCCCTCGGGCGTATAATTATCAGCCA
>CAJINU010000035.1:0-143767 GCA_905178165.1 Amoebophrya sp. A25
CAGCCCTTGGTTCATGTAGTAGTGGTGTTGATAACTAAGGGCTGCCCCATACTAGTTTGAACGTAGTATTTCATGGTATTTTCTTTACGGTAAGAGACGTCACGTTTGTTAGGGATTCCCACACACAGAGTTCCCGCTTGCACATAATGCTCAGAATTTCCATCGTCAGATGTAAGCACGGAAGGGCGTGCTTCTTGGGCGGCATTCTTGTAGTTCGGGACTCTCTGGAGATGTGTCCTACTCAGCTACGTTCTATTATCTCTAACTATTTTTTTCTATTTTATCAGAGGGTAAATAATGGAACAAAGCTTGAGGATTCTCGCCTTAAAGTAAAGTGCCCCATCATCGTCCGGAGTTTCCCTCTTTGCTCGCTCGCATGTTCCCCGCCACTCCTCTTCTCCTCATCAGGCATAAGCAACCACTTCTGCCAGAATTGATAGTACTCAATCACCAAAGGCCATGCATTCTCGGGCAAATTTTTCAAGATGTAACACACGGCCGCGCGGCAATAGCTGACGGATTCCGTCTTAAATAGGTTCGCCGGCCCTTGCTCCTCCTCGAAAGTTTTTTCCACTCACTAGGACGCAACTCAATAACGGTTGCCGGCCGGCTACTCTCCGAGGCGGCATCATAGTCGACCTCTTCCATGCTACACACAGAAGACTCGCCCCCCGAAAGCATGTCGCTACCGACCTCCAAACTCATTTTTTTTTTTCCTTCTTACAGGTGTCCTAGTATCTTTGGCGTGTTTATATTTACTTCAGCAAAGTTTCAAGAATTATTATCTCGAGCTTGCTTTCTTCAAAGCTTGTTTATTCATCAATCTCAAACTACAAACATTCTACGAGACATAATTTTATAAGCCTCGCCTTCTCTGAAACAGTTTAGAGCTGGAAATAGGATGAACCAGAGGCAAGGCGTCAATAAACTAAAGAGAGTCGTATACTATGAGTCAATAGATCAGCCATTTTTTCACAAGAAAACTACGTCGCTCCTTGTCCTAGCTTAACGCTGACACTGTGCACGACAAGATACCGAATAGCAGAATGCAAGATCTTTTTCAGGAAGGTTTTGGATCTTTGAAGCCGTGCGCAACTGCATACTAACACCAACCGACTCCCTCAACATGGAGGAAAGCATCCAAATTAATTCAACTCAACAGCACATCCAAAACGCCAACAAATGACGCATCGTGGCCAACTCCTCCTTGCACAGCACGAGGAGACGTCGGCCATTTTTTCTTCAGTGTCCCCCTCAAGAATTCAATAGATGAAGTCCTTTGCTCTCAAGAATTTCCTTCTTCAATAGATGAAGTCCTTTGCTCTTCCCTTCCTCAAAAGTTTGACAATATAAAACATAATATTACGAATTCAGGTGGACGCAGTAACTTGCGTTGACATTCATATTAATAATTTCACGAACTGACACAAAGCAATCCAGTGCTGACCACCTTCCAAGATTTACATACTCCCACTCGTCCCTCCTCATGCAAGATAAAATTACTTTGAGGACCCCTCATCAAATACATTTTTTTTGAATACTGACTCCACTTCAAGGAGTCTCAGGATTCCACTTCAAGGAATATCTTCCTGAGTCCATTTTTGAAAAAATCATTATAGAAACTATCTTCCTTGTGCTTACTCAGCTTACAACTAAACCATTACCCATTCTCTTCCCCTGCCGTGCCACCGATGCGCACCCTCCAAAGGGAGTGCGAGTGTATGAAATCCCTGGCGAGTCCAAATTCCGTCTGTCCCTCACTCTTTGGAGGGTGGGCCTCGGTGGCACGGCAGGAAAAGGCCCTTTGTGTCATAGAATCTTCATCAGAGAAACGATAGAAAGGAGTAGTAGAAGTGGAATCGAAGTAGATACTAACATAAGTGAATTTTAGAAGTGGAATCGATGTAGTTACTAACATTATTAAATGTTAGAAGTGGAATCGAGGCAATCACTAACATGACTAAATGTTAGGAGTAGAATGGAGGCACTTACTTACAATAGTTTATCTATATTGCGTATCAAGTCAAATAATGTAAATGAAGAAGCACGACTGGCAGTGTTTAAGTGGAACCAACTGAGTGGGATCGCGTGAGTCTCTTACTTCCAAGGAGATTCCCGAAAGTAAATGTTTTGCGAATGTAATATACCTGAATAATAGAAAAATGGAGCACTTCTATCCTTGCCTGAATGATCTATAGCGTCCTCCTTGCGTTGGTGGAATATGATTGGAGATTGATGGGAACCATTTGGGTTCGACTTCAGATGATGAGAAAGGTGGATAAGTGCGATTTCGGATCTCTTCACTTCTGCCCAAGATTGCTCGCCCTTCTCCTAGTCCAGAAGATGCTTCACCGCAAGACTGGATATCTACTAGTGTTCTCCACAGTGGTCTGGTGTAGCGTCGGCGTTGTGGTTCTGGTGCATTAGAAATCTGCCTCCTCGCTTTCGTTTTCCTCAGGTATATTTCGAAAGTTGCGTCCGTGGTGAATAACTAGAAACGAAGCCGTCTGCCTTTGTCGACTGGTTGCTTACTCTAAGGGATGGCTGCAGAAGCGCCGTCTAGTTCTGGGCTGCAAGGGTCGGCAGCTTCCTAGTGAGGCTCTCCCCGGGTTGGCTGCTTCCGCCGACTGGGACAACAACGGTCGAAGAATAAGAAGGAGTGAGAGCCTCTCTAGTAGACTCGCCTGCCTCAGCTGCCGTCCGTGGCAGCCCAGGGCTAGACGATGCTTCTTCTGCCACCGCGATTGGGTGTGGATATGGAATAGTAACCCAGTCCCTCCCAACATAGCAGGCCTTCAGTTTCGCGCCACCGAATCAAGAACGCAGCGACTTTATGTTATTGATAATCTGAAAAATTGTTACAAAAAACTTTTTTTAATACCAAAAAGTTTGAAAAAATTTAATCAAAAAATGAACAATTTTTAATATTTTTTTTTAGATTTGATAAATATTTTCTGACTTTCTGAATCTTCAACTTATGATCAATTCGACCTTTTTTTTTGCTGCGCGAATTAATTTGGTGGCACGACCTTGGCAGCACCTCAACACCACTAGAAAGCATTTTTGCTGCCACCGCTATCCATAAGTTTTTTAAAAAATATAGATATATATATATAATATATTTTCTTTACTGGTGGAAGGGTGGCAGCAAAATTATTTCTAGTGCTGTTTAGGTGCTGCCAAGGTCGTGCCACCAGGTAAAATCGTGGCAGCAAAATAAATCAGACCAAGACCTCTCCAAAACCTGTTGCCAAATGTAGTAAATCTATAAGCAAAAGTGATCAAATAAGCGATCTCGGGATGCTTTGTGGGGTCCACCCTTTGGCCTGCTTTTTTGAGCTCCAATTAATTCAACCAAGCCAGATTTTGAATAGAACAAAAATAGTCGCCGAATGTAGTCACTTTATAAGCAAAAGCGAACAAATAAGCGACTTCGGCATGCTTTGTGGACTCCACCCTTTGAGCCTCTTCGGGGATCTCTAAAAAATGAAAAATACTTTTGACGAAAAGAAAAAAGTAACCAAATAAAAAATAGAGAAAGAAAAAAGAATAAAAGTAAAAATATATTTAATAAACTAGAAGAAACAGAAAGTGAAACTGTCCCGAAAGCGAATCCAATGCGTATAGACAATTTAAGCAGCTGGATAGGGCGGTCGGTCTGCGTTCTTCTGGCCTGGCTGCTCTTGTGTTCTACATCTTCCCGCGTGCTCTCCTCGTGTGCTCTTGCCGCATGGCTAAGCTCTGCGCCGTGGCGCGCCGTCTCTCGGGCGGCCGCGGCGGCCGCCAGGGAGGAGGGGGCAGAGGGTTGCCCTGCTGGGCTGTTCGCGCTGGATTATGCGGCGCACACCACGCGCCCACCAGCGCAGCGCGGCGCGTCGTCGCTCTGGCGGCCTACAAGGGACGAGGGGGCAGCGGGTGGCCTTGCTGAGCTGTTCGCGCTGGATTTTGCGGCGCACACCACGCGCCCATCAGCGCCCACCGGCGCAGCGTGGCGCGTCGTCCCTCTGGGGCGGCCAGGGACGAGGGGCAATTCGTGACCATCTCGCCCCCCGCCCCCCTTGTACAAGGTCAAATGCTTGCGCGACGGTGAATCCCTATAGCGAGCCTGCGCCGAAGAGTGCGCCCCGGACTGTGCCCAACCATGTAACCGTGTACAAGGGGGGCGGGGGGCGCGGGGTAGACCGGGAGGCGGGGGGATTCGTCAGACAAACTGTCGCCCGTGTAACTGAAGAGCTAAGCCATGCCCTATCGCCCCGCTGGCGGCCGATGCGCCAAAAGGGGCGCCTTGCCAAGCTTCGGCGGTCTTACCGAAAGACGCTCGCGATTGAAGTTGTCCCCTTGGCTCTCTTCGTGTGCGTGTGCTACCTATACCGGGCGCAATTCTGAGAGCTACAGGCGCACAGGGCTAGCCTTTGCCTGTGATGATGCTCCGGACTCTTAAAAAGGAGGGCGAGCCCATGCCTCAGGGTGTCGCCTGTCGTCTCATTCGGTTTGTATCGGTAGCCGGAGGGATTGCAGAGGAGTCGGGCACGCCGAGCGAACGGCGAAACCGATAAGAGAACGGCGGAAGCATCTGAACAGAGCCCGGAAAGACAGAGGCGAAACCGATAAGGAAACGGGAAGAGGAGAGAGACGGACTGGCCTTGCGGTCTCGGGACTGGCGTGCCAAACTGTGAAGAAAAGTGGCAAAATATCGAAAACGGCCCAGGAGTGCCACTGTCCCTTAGCGGTTTCGCTTAAGAGTTTCGCGAGGGGGGAATGCTCCTGGCAGGCGGCCGCGTAACTGAAGGACTAGCCCACGCCCCATCGTCCCTGGCGGCCGAAGGCCGCCAGCGGGACGATGCGCCAGACAGGGCGCCTTGCCAGGCTTCTGCGGCCTTCCCGGAAGATGTTCGCGATTGAAGTTATCTCCTTGGCCTCCTTCGTGTGCGTGTGCTACCTATACCGGGCGCACTTCTGAGAGCTACAGGCGCACAGGCTTAGCCTTTCCCGTTAATGGTGTCCCAGACTCTTAAAAAGGAGGGCGGGCCCGTGTCTGATGGTGTCGCCTGTCGTCTCATTCGGTTTGTATGGGTAGCCGGAGGGATTGCAGAGGAGACGGGCACGCCGAGCGAGCGGTGAAACCGATAAGGGAATGGCGGAAGCATCTGAACAGAGCCCGGAAAGACAGAGGCGAAACCGATAAGGAAATGGGAAAAGGAGAGAGGCGAACTGCCTGGCCCCGCGATCTAGGGACTGGCGTGCCAAACTGTGCAGAAAAGTGGCAAAATATCGAAAACGGCCCAGAAGCACCACCGTCCCTTAGCGGTTTCGCTTACGAGTTTCGTGAGGTTATATGAGTTCCCGGCTTGGCCGCTCGCCTCTACTAATTGACCACAAAAACGCGGAAAGAGTTTGCTTCTTTCTAGTCCCAAATGGAATAAGTTCGCAGCTCAAGCGCTCCGCTCTAGTAATTGAGCAGAAAAATGCGAAAGAAGTTCCTTCTTTTCTAGCCCCAAATGGAATAAGTTCGCAGCTCAAGCGCCCCCCTCTAGTAATTGAGCCGCAAACAGTGGGGAGAGTTTTTTTCTTCTCATCCCCAAGCACTGGAATAAGCTCACAGCTCAGGCACCCCCCTCCAGTAATTGACCCAAAAAAGGCGGAAAGCGTTCAGCCTTTTCCGGTCCCCACTGAAAAAAACCCACAGCCAAAGCCCTTCCCTCTAGATTCTGAGCGGAAAAAGCCGGGGAGTGTCCTCGACGGCTTTCCGGTCCCAAATGAAGCAAATCCATAGCCCACGCTCTCCCCCCTAGATTCTGGGGAGAAAATATGGGAGGGGTGTCATTTTTTTCAGTCCCCTCTGAAATAGATTCGCAGCCAAATCCCTTCCCTCTACCTAGATCCTGAGCCAAAAAAGTTGCGACTTGTTCTTCTTTTTTATCCCCGCCGAGAAATAAAGTCCCCGGCCATAGCGCCCCCCTCTAGATTCTGAGCCGAAAAAGCTGACCGGGGTGCTTTTTTTTTATAGTCTCCACTGAGGTGAATTCGCTGCCTTTTTTTGCTATCTTATGAATCGCCACCGAAAGGCCACGCGCGTAGCCTGGTAGCCTGTCGCTACGTCACCCGCGACACGCGGCAAGGCATGCCGGGGAATACATGGAAACCAAAGGCGGCCGCTGCGCTGGGGAATGGCCTCCGCAGCGACGTAAGGGCACCCACATCGAAGAGGACCCGCGCCGGAGACCTACCAAAGCGAGCCAGGGCCTTGCAAAAATGAGCTAAGAAGAGCTCGCTGCTTTCTAGTCCCTACTGGAATAAATTCGCAGCGCAAGCACTCCGCTCTAGTAATTGAACAAAACAAGCTAGAGAGTTTTCATTTTTCTGGTCCCCACTGGAATAAGCTCGCAGCCCAAGCGCTCCCCTCTAGTAATTGAGCCGAAAAAGGTGGAGGAAGTTCTCTATTTTATCGTCCCCACTGGAAAAAGTTCGCAGCTCAAGCACTCCCCTCTAGTAATCGAGCCGAAAAAGGTGGATTGGAAGAAGTTCCCTCTTTTCCAATCCGCACTGAAATAAATTCACAGCCAAGCCACCCCCCTCCAGTAATTGAACCAAACGGGTGGAGAGTTCCTGTCTTTATCCTCCTCCCACTGGAATAAATTCACAGCCCAAGCACTCCCCTCCAGGCCAGTAATCGAACCAAAAAAGGCGGAAAGCGTTCAGCCTTTTCCGGTCCCCACTGAAAAAAACCCACAGCCCAAGCCCTTCCCTCTAGATTCTGAGCGGAAAAAGTTGGGAATTGTCTGGCGCGGCTTTCCGGTCCCAAATGAAAAAGATTTATAGCCCGCGCTCTCCCCTCTAGATTCTGGGAAGAAAAGACGGGAGGAGTGCCATTTTTTTCGGTCCCCTCTGAAATAGATTCGCAGCCAAATCCCTTCCCTCTACCTAGATCCTGAGCCAAAAAAGTCGAGACTCATTCTGCTTTTTTATCCCCCCTGAAAAAAGTCCCCAGCTCTAGAGCCCCACTCTAGATTCTGAGCCGAAAAAGCTGAGCGGGGTGCTTTTCTTTTATAATCTCCACTGAAATGAATTCGCCGCCTTATTTTGCTATCTTATGAATTGCCACCAAAAGGCCACGCGCGTAGCCTGGTGGCCTGTCAATACGCCACCCGCGACACGCAGCAAGGTATGCCGAGGAATGCGCGGACACCAGAGGCGGCCGCTGCGCTAGGGAATGGCCTCCGCAGCGAAGTAAGAGCACCCACACCGAAGAGGACCCGCGCCGGAGACCTACCAAAGCGAGCCAGGGCCTTGGAGAAGTCTCGAAGTTTGTGGCAGAGCCTTTCCATCTGTTTCAGGCTTCTCCAAAATGATAGACAGGCGGGCGTCAAATTTGTCAAATTTGACCAGTTTGGGCGAGCTCTTGCTGGCTTCCGCTTGTCCCTTGGGTGGGTCTCTCTCAGCAGATTCGTCCACGGTGTTCCCTGCTCTCAAGTTCTGAAGGCTGCGCCGTCGGTTAGGCCAAGAAAAAACCGCACCGCAAGCGCAACACCGCCAAGCGCAACACCGCCAAGCGCACCCCAGCCGCGGCGGCCAGCAGTCGCCCTCAAACACAGGGCGGAGCCAGTCCAAAGACTTCGCCCAGTTTGAGAGACACAGCGCGGCACACGCCAGCCGCAGCCACCGCGGCGCGCCCTCGAATCACCGGGGGAGGAGAAAGGGAAGAGAGAGGAGCAGACAGCAGCGACATGCGAGCCAGCCTGCGCAGAGCTCGCAGGGCTGGGCTCTCTGAAGGGCTTCCGCGGCTGTCGTCTTCCTCTGGCTCCCTTCTTCGCTCCATTCTCGCCCCCCTGTGATTCGAGGGCGCGCCGTGGTGGCTGCGGCTGAAGCATGGCCACGCACCGCCCAACGGCCTGAGGGTGTTCCCCCGTCTTCTCTGCTGAGTCGTTCCACCTGTTTGGCCGTCGTCTTGTCTGTTCTGTCGTTCTGTCTGTCCCGTCGTCTTGTCTGTTCCGTCGTCTTGTCTGTCCCGTCGTTCTGTCTGTTCCGTCGTTCTGGCTGTTCGGTCTTGTTTCTGTCTCTTCTGTCGTTCTCCTTGCTTGGTCGTCTTGTCTGTTTTGTCGCTCTGTTCGCTCCGTTGGTCGTTCTGTCTGCTGCGTCGTTCCGCTTGTTCGGCTGTCTTCTCTGTTCAGTCGCCGCGCCGATGTGCAAGCGGAGCAAAGTAGCGACGCACCTGCGCACCGCGGCAAGGCGACGCGGTGGCGGGGTGCATAGTATCCCCGGAGGCTTGCGCGCTTGTGGCCTGTGCTCTCACTGTGGTGGGTGGCGAGACACGTCCAAAACCTCCAAGGCGGCGAAGGTTTTCCGGGTGCCGTTATCGGCTTCGCCTGGGTCGCTTATCCATCGGCTTCGGCTTTTGAACACTTAGGGAGCAAACCCGCCAAAAAGCGAGGCACACGGCGAGGCCTCACAGATGGGGAACGGACACAACACAAAACACAAACGCGGGAAAAAGGCCAAAAAAGCGAAGACACAACGCAAAAAGCTGCCGGCCGTTTTGCAAGTCCCTGAGCGGTTTCGGCTTGCCTATGTTCTGCCCCTTAACAGTTTCGAACTTCGTGCGGGTATCGGTTTCGAGTGGATCCCCGCGAAGCTCTTAAGCGAAACCGCTAAGGGACAGCGTTGCCTCGGTTCCCTTGTAGATTTCTCTGCCCCCTTTTTCCCCCATTTGCCTCCCCCGGTCTTGCTCAAGGCGTGCCCGCGTTTTGCTCTTGGGCCGTCCGCTTTGTTATCGGTTTCGCGTGCTGCCTTCTCTTCTTTTCTGTGCTTTTCTGGCGTCTGCTTATCGGTTGCGCGTCGGCTGCTTCCCCTCGTTTGTTTCTCGCGCCTCCTCGCGTCTCTCTCTCTCTCTCTCTCTCTATAATGCCACGGGTCGGCCACCTCTGCGCCGCGGTCTTGTTATGATGTCTTGGGAGACACTTGCGCGCCATCGGAGTCCCCCCCGCGAAACTCTTAAGCGAAACCGCTGAGGGACAGTGCTGCTTCGGTTCCCTTTTGGATTTCTTTGCCCCCTCTTGTCTTCATTTGCTTCCCCCGATCCTGCCCAAGGCGTGGCCGCAGTTTGCTCTTGTGCCGTCCGTTTTGTCATCGGTAGGGGGAAGAGAAAGACAAGAGAGAGGAGCAGACGGCAGCGGCAGGACATGTGAGCCAACCCGCGCAGAACTCGCACTGCCGTGGCGATGGCTCTCGCTAGTGCCAAGCTCTTCAGCTGTCCCGGGGATATTCCTGGGGACTCACGGCGGGCGCTTTGCGCCGCGGTCCTGGTGTCAGCTCTTGGGAGACACTTGCGGGCCATCGGAGTCATCTGAGCCGGGCAGCAGCGGGCACGCCTGAAAAGAGGCGCCTACGTGGTAAGTGCCTCTTCTCAGGCGTGGAAAAGCTTCCCGGTTTTGCTGTAGTCGTTTGCTTTTTTGGGTCTGTTTTTAATCGGCTGGCAATGGGGGGGCGAGTTTTTGCGCGCCAGTTTTGCAACCCGGAAACAGACAGCCGCTCGATCGCGCGCGGTCAGGGCTTCGAAAAGAGGCGACTCTTTCAGGGGATTGCCTTCCCCACTCGGAGAAGGTTGCGCTTTTCAGATAGTTGCCAAGCCTGCTAGCGATCTAATGGCGGAAGCGAGGCCCTTCGCATCAGCTTCGCAACCCGGAAACAGACAGCAGCTCGGTCGCGCGCAGTCAGGCCTTCGAAAGCGGGCGCCTCTTTAGGGGGGTCGCCTTCCCCACTCGAAGAGGGTCGCACTTTTGAGGTGGTTGCCAAGCCTGCCCCCGATCTAATGGCGGAGGCGAGGCTTTACGCATCAGCTTCGCGCGGAATGCTTCAGACTTACAGCTGAGCCGGCCGGCTGTTTTCGGCTTGTCGACTTATGGCGGGCAGGCTGCTAAGCCCTCACAAGTCTGCAGCTTTTTGGGTTTAAAAGTCCGCGACTTTTGTAAACCTTGAGAATTTCAGAAAGGGATCGACTTGGGCGCTTGCCCCTAAGGCGTTTGCCCTTAGTCGCCTTGACTCCGCGGCAGCTGGCGAGGCTGACACCAAAACCATACGAATGAGACAGGCGGATCGAATGAGACAAGCGCAGCCCGCTTGTCTCCTCGGCGCTTGTCTCATTCACTGAGGCTCAAAGAGTGGACTTAGGAGAATACGAAACCACCTAGGAGTTCTACCCAGATGCCATCGGCGGCCCGCCCCTGCCTCCGCGGAGCACGCACCCGCGCCCCCGCCCCCCGGGTTTTCTCTGCTGCCGAGGAAACAGGGATCGCGCAGACGCCCGACTGGAGTGCCGCCCCCGACCAGGAAAGAAGGAAACTGTTTGGGACCATGCCGGAGCCCCCGAGCCTCCGCGGCTCCGGCGTTTGGCCTGATGCTCGAAGCCTGGCAGCCGGTCCGCGCTAAGTCGATGGCCTGCGCGCACGCACCGCCGTCGCCTAGCTTCTCGCCAAATAGCCTGGACTCGAAGGCAGCCCTCGCACAAAAGCGGAAGGGAAAACGGCCGTGAAGCAAAGAGCCACGGGCCCGCACCCATTTGCTAAGCTTCGGGCCGGAGACTTCGAGCCTGGCCGCCGATCCGCGACGTGTCGATGACGTGCGCGGACCGCTGTTGCCTGGCTTCTCCCCCAAGCAAACGCCTGGGCCTTTGAAGGCTTTGCGGGTAGGACTCCTGGGAAAGCGGGGGAAAACGGCCGTGGAGCAAAGAGCCGCGAGCCCGTGCCGGGGGGCGTCGCTTCGGGCCTGATGCTCCAAGCGTGGCAGCCGGTCCGCGATGGGTCGATGACTTGCGCGGACGGTGCCGCCGTGGCCTGGCTTCTCCCCGAAAAGTCTCGGACCTTTGAAGGCTCTGCGGGCAAAACTCCGGGGGAAGCGGGGGGGCGACGACCCTGGGAGCCCGGAGCCCGCTCTCAGGGGCTTGCTTTGGGCCTGATGCTCCAGCTCCAAGCCTCGCAGCCGGTCCGCAATAAGTCGATGGCCCGCGGATCACCTTCGCCAGGCTTCCGCCCTAAAGCTGTTAACTTTTGGCAAGTTTGGGGCTCGAACTCAAAGGAAGCCCGCAAATGCGCCGGACTTGGGGCAAAGGACCGCGAGCCCGCACGCGGGGGCTCTGCCTCTTGCCTTATGCTTCCAGCCCGCGCCAACTCGGCAGGTTTCGGCCACCCAAAATCAGCAACCACTCCCGACGAAGCTAACGCCACTCCGCGGGCCCTCGTCCCGCCCTGCTCTGCAACCCGACTCCGGCGGACATCCCGAAGCAGCGCGCCCCGTCTTGATCCTAGAAACCTCCGAAGCATTTCTAGGGTCCCGAATGTGAGTTTACATCATGAAGAACGAGAGTTCCAGCGCTTTGTTCGTGGTGGCCTCTAAGAGTCTGTACTGGCGTGGTAAATTGATACATGCGTAAAAAGAGTGAATCGACTTCCATTCCTGTTTCCGGCTATGCTAATACAGTATAGACGACTTCTTAAACAAACAACTGTGACGTGCGAGTGTTCCCAGGAAGTCCATATAGCGAGAGCGACATCGGCCTGAGAGTAGAAGATGTTACCCATTGTTACTGCGGTCTTTTGTGCATTCCTTCCGTGGCCAGATACGAGTCGTTCATTATATCTCTCTGCAAGTTGTATGGTCGCGGCCTCGCCTCGTAGCCTCGCTTGTACTCTTCCGTTGTCTGAAATACACGTTGCAGCATCTCTTCTCGTCTTCTTCTGGACTGGTACCCCCCTCTACGAGGGTTTGCCTCCTTGTCTACCCCATCTACAGTCTGTAACTACAAAGTCCGTTATGTGGTCTTCTGATGCTCGCTGTTTCTCGCAGACAATTCACCACCATTATTTTTTTATAGATTATGTAGCGCGCATTTTTATGAATTTGTTGGCTTGAATCTCAGTGTAAAGATTTGTGAGTCGTTGCATTGAAGATGATGAATTCGATTTTGCGTTTCTATGTCATATTTGAATTGTCAACTATTACGAAGCAGCTTACAGTGATCAGACATGTATATAGATATCCATAAGTAGTAACTCACTGCGAAGAACGATACTTGCTTGGGAGTGGCGTGACGCGGCAGCGACAGGATGTACTGCTGCCAGAAAGTATAAGCTATGAAGAAAGTCGTTTTAGGCTTGACGGTACAGGTCACACTGCGGATGGCGATTCAACACCTAACCTAACCAAACCTTTGATCACTCCTTGGCGGAGAGCGGAAAGAAACGCA
Source organism: Amoebophrya sp. A25 (assembly GCA_905178165.1). Taxonomy (NCBI): domain Eukaryota; class Dinophyceae; order Syndiniales; family Amoebophryaceae; genus Amoebophrya; species Amoebophrya sp. A25. The sequence goes on from CAJINU010000035.1 coordinate 12,236, forward strand.
CTTGACTTTTACGTGCTCATCCTGCCGCCGCAACATGACTTTTACGTGCGATACGGACAAGGACATCAAGAACAAGGAGGCCACATCGCGACAACATGTTGATGAACGGCCATGCCAGTCTGGATTTGCAACTCGTTTCCCTTCCAAAGCAGAAGTTGGCACTATGCTTCTCGCCGCTTTGGAAAAGCTGGCGCACTTGTATTCGGTGTGGGTCCTTTTCGGCGTGATCGCCTTCGTCACGCACCTGGGTGAAGATATTCCCGAACTTGCATTTTTATTTCCCGGCGGTGCCGGTGGTGGGAATGTCCACTTTGTGGAGAAGATGCGAGATGGTCAACAAGGCGCGAGGTCGATGAACATTGCGACGAGCAGCGTCAGCCGATCTTCTTTTTGGGGCAGGAAAATACTAGAGTACCTCACCCACAATGTCCCACTTGCGGCTACCTTTGTCATTCCACATACGGGGTTGCCAATCCTTTACCGTTTGGCAAATACGAAAGGTAGCTGGCTGTGTTGCAACAGGAATTTACCTATTTCGAAAACAACATTCTTGTTTTGGTACAACCTTCATTCGGCGGCGAGCCTTCACTTTCTTTTGGCCTTCTATCGTGGCATTGACAGCAGCCTACTCTTATGGCTCAATACATAGTTCATTTCTACGAATCATTTTTCTCTCTTTTCTTCTTGGGATAGATGCTGAAGATGAAATGATATCACCAAGAAATGAACTATGTTTTAAGCTCGCACTTTGTGCGAGATCTCTTGTATCTAATACTCGTGGATCTGTCCACGGTCATGCTCGGGCGAACCCACTTTACTTTGGTTTTGCCAGTGATTGTCGTGGCGTACGCGCTTTTCCTGAGCGACGGAATAGGGCGGAGGATGCTCTTTCCTCGGATCGTGACACGCTCAGTACTAAAAATAGACCACGTCGACGAACAGAATAATTTACTAAACGACGATGACAAGCAAGAACGTCAGCAACACGACCATGATAGAGGTAGGAGATTCTCGTCAGTATCAGGCGAGCAAAATGCGTGCTGGAAAAGCAGAGAACAAGAAGATACTCATCTGGACAAAACATGCCAGCAAGCTTGCGTGTCGAAAACGTCAGTGGGTTCGACATGTTCAATTTATGACGAACCTGACTCCGGGTCATCTGCGAAAAAAACAAATTCAGATGCTCATACGTCGGATGAAGACGTAAAAGAGAAAAAGAATTTTTCAAACGATCGTTTTCACCACAACGGAACTGTACCGCCAAATCGTTTGACGTCTTCGTGTCCGCTAAGCGTGGTTCGCCAGCTTCTTACGAACAGTTTGAGTCAAAAACGAGTTGATCGCGATGACGTTACTGCGGTGGTCACGAACAGCCATATCAGGGGCACTCACATATTGCACGATGACGCTACCACGGTTTTACAACAAACAAGAAATGATAGCACATTTTCGCTCCGTCGAACGGAATTGGTGTCAAAGCAGCTATGCCGTCAAGGAAACGGAACCTCGCCGACTATTCTTTCAAGGAGACAAGAAGATTCAAGCGACAACTCATCGCCAAAATTTATCTTGTGTCAGGGAAAGACTCCGAACGAGGAGACAAAGGCATCAAGTACATCTGCTTTTTCAATTAGGACTTCAGCCATCACAAGAACATCAAGTACCTCACAAGCCACATGTTCGTCACAATCGCGGAGGGGGAATTTGGATATCATCACAGCGATGGCAACTGCGGTTACGCAAAGTCGGTTCGGAGTGCTGGGTTTCATTTTGTTCAGTGGCCTTTCGATCATCCCCCTACGCTTCTCGTTGGATGACTTAATTTTGCGCGTATCTGCTGCCGTGTATTTGCGCGTGCGGTCGCCAGCCTTTCGTCGGTTCAGTCTCAAAATTGCCCAGACACACTACGTCATTTGGCTCTTACGAGCACTTGTGCTACTGTTATTTTGTGGCGTGGGAGGAGCCTCCGGCGGCACAGATCAAATAATAGGCACCATGGTGAACAAGATGCTGTTGTTCTACGAGCAGCAGAGTTACAACAAATATGTAATTGGGGGCGAGAACAATGTTGAGCAAGCGAGTGGGGACGAATTAAGTGGAGTAGAGAGCGGGCTACGAGATGGAGGTTTTTGCAAGTCGGGTATGCCGGTACCAGTAGGAGGAGCGACTGCAAGTTTGCGTTACACAAAAGCTGATTATGATGCTAGTAGTTTCACGAGTTTCGGACTACATTTGTTGAATAAACAGCCACGAGAAAATTTTGACGAAGACACCACCGGATCGATACTGCATGTTGGAGGAAGTAATAACTTATTTTCCTCTTCATTCATGATGTCACCTTTGCTAGCATTCCATGAGCATGGGTATGGAGATGGTGCTTTTAGCAGTAGTTGTATGGGAGTATTGGTTTTTTTGTGCAGCAGGCTCCCACAACTCCTGGTCGCTTTTTGCGTAGCAATGATTATGCTTCGTCTTGACCGTTTATGAAAGATAATAATGTGCTTGCATGTATCTCCTCAATATTCATGTAGACGGTAAATTCCTATTTAAAAGACTAATTTTTTTGATACTGTATTTTCTAGTTGTTCTTCATGGTATCGGTTAGAAAAAACGTTACTAGCATTTTTGTCATCGTCGACGCAGAAACGAATTGACGTCGAAAATTCGTTATTGCGCATTATTAACATAGCAATGATCAGAATAGCGACGCATTGGGGCAGAAGTGCCTGTAATGCTATTTTGAAACGATGCAAATCTACAGCTTGTCCGGGATCAGAAGGCTGTGTGAAAGCACACTCTAGTTGTTACAACTGTGTGAAGTTTTATGTGCTGCTTGATGCCTTTGACGATGTTTGTGTGACTGTCCACGTTATAATCTCTAGTGAAGAAGTCTGAGTAATTAGAAATTCATTACGAAGAAACAAAAAGCTGCAGATTGCGATCGATCGCACTAACAAATATGGCGACGTAGACTAGCTCTCTGGAGTGGTCCCCCAGGGGCAGGCGTCAACGGAACTCCAAAGAATTTGCTAGAGCAGTGAGTTGCTGGCGAATGCTCAAGGAAAGCAAACAGATGGTTTGGCAAAATTCAAAATCAAAACTCAAAACCCAAAATTCAAAATCAAGCTTCAAAACTCAAAACTCAAAATCAAAATTCAAAATCAAAACTCAAAATCAAAACTCAAAAGCAAAACTCAAAATCAAAACTCAAAATCAAAACTCAAAAAACTCAAAATCAAAACTCAAAACCAAAACTCAAAACCAAAACTCAAAATCAAAACGCAAAATCAACACTCAAAATATGAAACCAAAATATGAAAGGAAAATCAAAACTCAAAATATAAAATACCCAAACTTCAAAACTCTGATCCAAATTTCAAAACTTTGATCCAAAGTTGAGAACTTTGAGCCAAATTTCACAACTTTGAGCCAAATTTCAAAATTTGGTCCAAATTTCGAAACTTTGCAACTCAAAATCAAAACTCAAAAGCAAAACTCAACAGCAAAACTCAAAATCAAAACTCAAAACCAAAATTCAAAATTCAAAATCAAAAACCAAAATTCAAAAAAAAAATTCAAAATATGAAATCAAAATCAAAATTCAAAATATAAGCCATGAAATCAAAATCAAAATGAGGGAAAAACTTTATACTGTAAGAGATTATCCTATACTCTGTGTCGTCCGTGGCATTGACTTCGACTCAGTTGTAAGATAAGCGCTTCGTAATCTGTTTCTTGCGAAATTCGGTGGAAAGACTTTGTAGCCCAGTGACGTTTAGTGCAGCAAAGTGAGAGTCCTCGATAAGGAAACATACTTTCTCGTGGTGTCTGAATGATTACTTGATAGGCATTCTGTATACTCGATTCGTGATGAATCTGTTGCGGAGGTTGAGACGAAAATATGTGCAACCCCATTTGCATGTGAGGGTCTTCTCCATCTGTGGAACTCAGTCTGTGAAGGAAAAATTAAAATCTGTCACTCGAGGGAATAGTTAATCATCTGTCCTTTTGTAAATCTGTAAAATCGGCAAGGCGCGAGCGAAAAATCTATAGAGAGTGGCTATGTTCATGAATGTTCATACGATTCCAAATGTATAACAGCTTCTTCTATCCGAATTTGTTTTTATTGCTCTAATTTTGATTAGTCCCATACTCCCATTCTTTCTGCCCGCAAGCAGTCGCACCCCGCAGAACGAGCGCATTCAATTTTTCAGTTGATTTTATAAATCTCATCACATATTACTACAACTAACTCGATACATCAGAGCAAGCTGATTGTAGTACAGACATAGTAGGATCATGGAAGCTTAGCCTCTTTCGTTTTTTCGTCTGTGGTTGCAAAGAGAACAGCTTGCATGGGGACGATTGGTCCGACACGACCCGGGTATACGGCTAAAGACAACCCGAAAGAAACGACCTGAAACCAAAGAGAGCATCGTGACCAGGAAGAGAAGCAGGAGATCGCAAGAGTCGGCATCGCGTGAAAGATATAGCGACGGGAGATATTCCCCGACAAGAGAAACCCAATATATCCACCACGGTCTTCCACACCACTTCCGGGACAAGCACAAGATCTTAGACTCGTAAGAAAACAGGATGTCGGTACCACTCGGACGTGGTCTTTCCGGCGTGTCTCTTGTGACCAAGGACGCCCTGAAGTGGGAAGCGCAAAAACCGCGCGACGGATGCATCAAATCAAAAACAAAAGAGTTTTTGCCTACAGTCTCTGCTGCAGCCTTTACTGGAACCATGCGCGTTACCAAAAAGACACAGAAGCGTGGAGGTATTATTGATCATGCGGATTAGTGGCTTAGGGTTTGACAGCGCAAAAACCACAGGGCTGTGATAGAGGGGTGTTAGGGATGCACTCGACATGTAAGATTCATTGCGGTGACTTTAATACAAGTTTTGACTTTAAGCGGATGCCAATACTCTTCACTCAGAATCCGCTTGTTCATTCATTTGTCTTAGTTGTGGAACAAAAGATAGAAGTACCTTTATGATGAAGTTTTCTCAGCTTGTTGTGGAAAAAAAGTGTTTCTCTTATTACTTTTCCACAGGTCACGTGCCCCCGCTGCACTGGTCGATCGCCGAAGAAGTAGGTGCGAATCCTCCTGCCGTTGACGTGCTTGCGTCGCCTCGCACGGTCTTTGATGATCACCACGCTACAGCTGGCTCCACCCTTCGGCAGGCTAGTAGTCATGGCGCAAGTCAAAGTCAAGCTCAACGTACTAGGTCTCCGTCCCGCACCACAGGAGCACTGCTGATTCCGTTAGAGAATGGAGCGCCCGAAAAGCGAAAGATCATGACGATGACACTGGAGGAGGTTTTTGAACATACAGCGTATGGAGTTGCTTCGCATCCGCGGCAGCAGCACGGACCAATTCTCTTAGAGAGTTCAAACTCGAAGGCGATCGGGAATGAAAATGGCCATGAACAGGACTTTGGCAATGTTGAGGATAAAACATCGAGAGGAGAAGTGTCTCCAAGCGGTCGCATGTATTCGAGCCAGTACGGAGCCGGGACATCGTCACCCTGCTTCCAGCTCTCGCCCCGAGGCCATATGGCAGTTACGTTTTATACCAGACGAGCCGATGGCAGCAATGGACAAGGAGGCGCGCAAAGTGGGCGGGCATCACGACAGCAAGGTCGACGTACTATTCCTCGTGAAATAAAGCGTCTTTTTGGTCTACGACAACTCCTTACTCTGGGTAATGGTGTAGAAGCTGCGGACGGAGAAGTCCGACCCTCTTCGGATCGCAATAGCCTGAGCACGGCGGTATCTGCCACCACTTCGCCAGTCTCTGGACGCAAACTCCACTCTTCATCATCGTCTAGAATTAACCCCACGAATACGGGAATAAAGACATCTTTTAGTTTACCAAAAATCGTGCATGGGAAACCTCGCAGCCACGTGGCGCAGCTACTGGCCGAGCATGGTCTTCATTTGCCGGGCTCTAAGCTGCAAGGCGTAACTGACCGGAAGACCGCGAAACATGGTCACAATACTCATAATACTGCTAGTAAGACTATGGCAGGGACAATGAGGCGTAACTCTGCCGGTGGTTCGCGATTCCACAATTTGGCACCACTCGCCGGCCGAGATTTTGGTGCGAAAATTGAGACTGCAGCGAAGATAGAGGCGGGAGAGTCCATTTTGCGTCGCGAGGACTTGATTAGTAAAAGATACATCGCGCGCCATTTTTTCGGTGCAAGCTACGAAAATGAAACCTTTTATGGCGGAGGAGAGTCAAACATGCGAGAACAAGGTGAAGGAATCCTGCCTACCAATTACATGCCAACACAACTACAGCCAGATCTGTCCGACGTGAAGCTTATCCACGACACTCCGGACGTCTTATTTCGCGATCCGGCTGCAGCCTGGAAATGGTGGGTGATGGAGGAAGTCGTTAATCCTGCACTAAATGTACAAGCGGCATCTGCTTCGCATGGGATGAAGAAAACTAATTCGTCCCGACTTCCTTTGGGTCGTGGAAGCAAACACGAAACGGGTGTGTGTCGTCCAGATCGAGAGGTTTTTGGCTTCTTGAAAATGCTAGCCGAGTATTTTCTGATGGACCCAACGGTACCAGTTTCGTTTCCGCAGCGTCCATTGGCCGGGTTGTGTGGCGCCTTGTGCAACAAGGGAAATACTTTGCAGCCGGAGTTTGACCTGGGGGTGTCGACAGAGCAGTGCCTCGCGATCTCTGGACTCGCCGAAAGTGTGCGTTTGCTCGCGAAAAAAGGTCGTAACCGCGATCTACAGTTTGTGGCGCAAGTTCTGAAGCTCTCATGCATCAAGCTCACGAAGACTCGCGCTGCTGCATCCTCGTCTTCTGTTAGTAAGACGAGGAGTACGTCGACGCAAAAGAACCATATGAACTCAACATCATCTTCCACTTCTTACAGCAAATCTTCCAGTACCACTCCGGCTGCGGCCTCAAACAAGATAAAAGCTGATGAGACGAAAGGAGAGGACTCACGATTCGTGCATGACACAATGATCTGGGACGCGATGGAGGAATTGGGGTCGTCTGTGGTGCACGACCCGACAAATCCCCAATTCGCATACTTGCCTCTCCAACTGAACGTACCGCGTATACTTGGCTGTTGCGCCAACCTGGCAGCGGGTGTCCGCGGAGAGCGCGACGCTGCCCGCTCTGCTTTGCAGGATTACAGCAAGTGTCCGGGAACAGCACAGCGAAAAGCAAGCACAAACGGCGAAGAGCGTAGGCGAATTTTGGATAGTGACTCACTAACTGTCATCTCTAGTCTTCTTGCGACTGCGGCGCGTAAAGCGGAGGAGATTTTTGGCGGGCCAGGCGCTTTGAAGAGCAAGGTAATAGACATTTTCAAACATAGGTAGATCGAAACGTACTTCATACATTTTTATAAATAGCTAGTTCTAAGCTTGCTGTTTACTTTCAGTTATTTACACTTCCGGTTGTAATGTGCAATTTGTCCTAGCAAACTCGATTCCTCTTCCGAATATCTTCCTCAGGTGTGGAAGCCTGCCCTCGACGAAATTTTTTACTTGCTGATGGCACCGGAGCAACCGGGCTTCGTGTTGCGTGCAGAGTTGCGGCAGCTCTGCCTCCTGCGCACTGCGCCAAGCGACGGCCCCTACCTTGTGGAGGGACTGCTGCTCGGGCCGCCCACAGTTACGGTCGAGGGAGACGCCCCGGAAGAAGGCAAGCAAGGATTGGTAAAACTGCACGGAGAGGAACATGCATCGGCCGCTTCTGGAAAATTGTTGAGTTATGTCGAATGGGCGGCAGCTCTCTCTCAGGCAGAAAAACAGTACTCGCCAGCAGTGCTTCTCTCAGAAGTCGAATTTCTGCGGAAGAAAGCCGTTGAACATTACTATTAAGCACGAAATTCGATTTTATAGCTTAAGCTGTCATTCATTTGTTAAAAGCGCGAAGCGTCAGGTGAAGATATCAAAGTCGCTTTGCAACTGCACTTTAATGTTTTTCCTGATCGAATGCCTAGAACCATAACTAGTCGTTTGATTTTTTAATAGGTTCTTGGTTCCCATCTTCAGTGGAGTTGATCTTTAGTCATGGCACTCGACTGTCTGACGTTGTGCTCGTACATTAAACACGTTCCAAATTTATTACTCTTTTTTTGCCTGATTCGTTGGTTCTTGCAACGAAGACTTTGCAACAAATCTGAGAACAAAACGAAACCCTAGGTGCTAGAAGAACCTTGCCGCCTACAAGACAATATAGTGTTCGAAAATACTAGCTGACGCGTGAAAAGAATGTCAGAAACGAGAGATTCCAAAAAGCGAATGACTGATTTAGCTTCTAGTTTGTGAAAGTACAAAAACAAGTCGTAGAATTCATTTTTATGACGAGATTCTATTACTTCCTTGTCTGTAGATTCCTCTTGGAACGCCTCCGTCTTTGCGAAGTACCCAAAATCCGATGGCTCGTGTAAGCTCAAGAGGAACAAAATAAGCGCACGAGGTGAACTATCTTCTGATGCACATGGATATCAATACTTGAGACGGGCTGGGTCCAAATATGTTGAAATGCACGGACGTACTGGTCCTTTCGAAGAATAGGAGAGCGCCCTTCATGTTGATAATGTCTGTTATCTGACTTATAGGAGGTGGAACAGTTCTTCGCCAAAGAAATGTTTTAAGTACAGGATAAAGAGTAGCGAGTGAGAGAACGAGCGAGACAAGAAGATGTCAACGCGGCGGGGGCCGCAACAAGCTGCCGCACGAGCAGACGTCCCGCCTCCACGACGTCTCATCCTCGCGACCGGGGGACAGAATGCGGGTTTCGTCCAAAAGGCGGCACAACAGTTCCAACCACACCGTGCCCCTAGCGGGTCACCGCAGAACGACTTGGACGTCACGCAATTGGGGCCAGCATCTCTGGAGTCACCACCAGCGACTGGTGCTAGTGATGGTGTGCGTCATTATTTTCCAGCCTACGGAGGTGCAGCAGGAACAGGCAGGAGCACACAAGCACCAACTGGGTTCAATATAGCTGCGAGTCATCTGATGCCTTCTAGAAGACATGGAGCTCCAACGAGTGTTGTGGCGGAAATGCAGCAAAAAGTAGAAGGCGTGCTGACGCTGCAGGGTCGCTCTTCCGGACCACAACAGGTCGGCGCCGTGGTAAACCAGTCGTACAAACCCCACTTTCGACGAAACGACGGCGCCACCGCTCCTCCAACGTCATTGCCGTGTGCAAACGCACAACAACCACGACGCAGCGCCGAGCAAGACGACGCGAAAAGTAGGATGGGCAAAGCATATTATGCGCATACCGGATCGTCGAACCAAGAGAGGGCGCAACACTCAGAGCAGACTAGTGACGATGTACCTGCGCAAAATATTGCTGCAACTGCAACGAAACATGAAGGTTATAAGCACCGCAGCTCGCTTGCAGCTCTGCGCGAAGAGCGTATCGTAAGTTCGAGACAGGAATCCTTACGCCAGGATCCGAACAATCGAAAAATGTCGACAGAGCAGCAATTTGCTAGCTGGCACGGCAATTCAACAGCATCTTCATCGAGCACTGGCGGTAACAATATGCAGGGTTCTCATCATGTCGGTGGAGGAGTGAGCTCCGAAAATCTTTTAGTACTATCCGCAAAAGAGATTGCTAGCAATGCCGCCGCACATGGTCATGCACGACGAAGGGCGGACCACGCGACTTCTGGGAGTGAAAAAATTAGAGATGTGCACGCAAAGTACAACCCGATTTCCGCAAGAACAGCTGCGGCAATCGAGACAAGTGGTGTCGACGAAGGTCGTAAGCGGCGACCTAGAAACGAAATGGAAAAAGGCACTGCTGCTTCGTTGAGATCGAAAAGCGTTCGTGCTGCACTAGCTCGAGGAAAACCAAGCGCGAAGGCAGCGTCTGGTGGAGTGAGCATGGAGCACACCGCGAGCAGCAGTTCTTCGCTCCGCCGCTCAGACGGGCGCGCCTCTCCGAGTATGCGACCTGACAAGCAGTTAGACGACAGGCCAAGTCCACCAGGTGCAGCTGCTGTTTCCGCAGAGAATATCGCCGAAACGCACTTGATGCAAGGTAGCCAGCAGCAGCAACAACAGCAAGGGCGTCGTGGGTCAACAGGCCCTAACCCATACACACAACGCCACTCTGCGTCGTCGCTGTCTGCCGGCTCGCCCGAGGAGCACTTAACGCCGGGTAGGAGAAAGCCACCAGAACCAAAAATGCAAAGTGACGAGCGGCAATCGGGCGGGAAGGGCGATGACGGAAAGAAAAACAGTACTTCTACTTCGGCCTCCACCACAAGCAGATCAAACCTGAAATCTTCTCAGGAGGAACTACACACAAGTAATCACGCATTGATGAGTCCGGAGCAGACGGAGCGCGCGCCCGTGCCAGGATCGCTGTATCACGAACATATCTCATCGAGAGCAGCGCGCAGCGGAGCAGCTGGTGGAAAGGAACGGTCGGTGTCTCGTGGCGCGCCCTACCTGCGTTGGGGCGACGCTCCTGCCCGAGTAGGTCCTTCCGCCCCCGGGCACTACAGCAGCGCAAATGTCTCCGTGGCGTCCATGCACAGGCCCGCGCCTCCACCACGTGCAGCTGCTGTGCGGGAGAGGGAGCACGACCGCCAAATTCAACATGGTAACGCGACGTCGAGTAACAGTAGTAGCAGCAGCAGCAGCAAAAGACCTGATCGTGCGCACCTGAAGTATTTGAGTGAGGCTGCGCGAGAAAAAGATGAGCAGCCGATGCGAGCTACTGGGGGACACGGAATGACGCGCAGCAAGAGTTCTAGGGCCCGCGTAGGACTTTGTCCCGAGCCTTCCGCCGGGACTCGCCCACCAGTCGTGACAGTGCAGGCCACGCGCGTGGCCACCCCGCCCCCCAGTGGAACGACGGGCCGCTCGTCGGCCGGCGAGGTCGAGCGTGATACTACTGCTCGTTACAGCGGTCATGCACTGGACAAGCAGCCAAGTTGTAAGGATCAAAGCAGGGGCGTGAGCGTTCGTCGCAGCAACGAAACGAGAAAAGAAGGTCCAAAGCCGGAGAGCAGTCCTGTTGCGATCGAGACCAAACGAGGGCAGGACGCTTGGGAGCGTTTGCGACGTCGGGGCCTGTTGCGTGGGGAGGACACGTGGCGGACACCTCCGTCCACCGAAGAGAGAGAGCGACAGGACTCGTTGCAGCGAAAAATACCCTCAAAGGAAAAACCGCATCGAAGATCGGCGCCAAGAGACACTCCGCGGGATCTCACCTCGGCTATAGCAGGAGCCGGTGAAAGTTCGTCAAGGCCAGAAACTAGAGATAAAGTTGAAACCGAGACGCGAGCGGGACAGGCGGTCTCATCCTCGTCGACTATTTCCAAGCAACAGAGCTCTAGTACCAGTGACCGCGAGTCTGCGAGACGCGCTCGTGATGCCGCGTACAGTGTGGCACCGAAGGAAGACACGAGAAAGGGAAGAACAGGTGACGATCAGACCGGAGCCCGCGAAAGCGTGGAGGGACGTTTGCATCATCGGCGAGAAAGCGAAGCGCAGACTACGTGTACAGCTGAGCCTACGGCGCGTTCTCGGCCAAGGAGAGATCGACTCAACCCTAGGAGTGCTGATGAGACCGCCCGCGAAAAATCTATAACAGCGCGAAAGCTAGCACAGCAGGCAAAGCCAAAGACGGGAGCACCAGGCGAAGGAGATCGAGGTGAACTGCTTCCACAGAATACCAGGCGCAGGCAGCCGAAAGTCGAAGATGCGACACCGGCGGAATCGGGTACCAGAGTTGCCGACTTTTCTCGCACAAGTGAGCCACGATATTCAGCTGACTATAAGAGAAAACATTTGCGCCGCTCGTCATCCTTCTCAGAAGCGCTTGACAGACGGGTGCCAGACTTCGGCACGGAAGAAGCGTTTATCACAAAAGAGGGCCGCTGGGGCAAAGAGACGATCGGCAATCGCAGTAATAGGAGTGGCAAAGAGGCGTCTCTGCGAACTCGGGGGAGTCGGGATTTCGACAATGCAGACGCAGCACGTTTGAGCAGCAATTCTCAAATACATGGCCATTCTTTCCGGGAAAAGCCTGTGGCGGACAGACCTGCGAAGATGTCACAGAATGAGCGAGCGTCTCAGGGCTTCAGCACGCGGGGCCTAGCGAGGAGTGCGTCGTTCCTTCTTGATGGCTCTGTGCAAAAAAGTTCGGCAGAGAGACACCACGACTGCGCATCAGGACAAATATCGCTGAATTCGGACTTGAGAAGCAACCCGCGGGCCTCCCTTGCCTCTTCTGAGGAAGAGAAGATTCGTTCAGGACCTGTCTCGAAGACACGAGCGAGCCACGAGGATACGCAATTTGGGCAAGAAGAAATGCAACGGATTCGGCGAAGACCGCGAGGTGGTGTGAAGACGTCCGCTGCTGCTGGCCAGGGGCCGCGAACCGTCGAAAGCAGAACACGTGGCGAGAAGAGAAGTCACGGTGATGGAACTGCGGAGCAGGCTGATCGGGAACGAGTTGTCGGACGAGATGATGCAATAGACCCCCGCAGCAGCGCAGGAGAAATGAACACGAGCCGACGAAACGAGGAACAACTGTCCATTATTGCACGCAGCAGTTGTGAGGATGCTAGAGCACAACGGGATGCAAGGGCAAGCGACGATGAACGCCAAAGTCGCAATCCCAAAAGTAGCGACGATGACGACGCCGGCATCAATCAAGCGCGTCTCTCACCGCAGATCAACCAACCCGGTCAGAAGCTTGCTCCGCCAGAAGCCGGCGCGCGAGAGGCGGGAGGCGCAGCTGCGTCAGGGATAGTCCGAAACGCCTTGCGAACGGGCGTTGCTGTAGCGCCAGCGAATCGTCCTTCGGAAGATGCTGGTACAACCGAAGCCCCACCTCCCGCAGCAGCCGCGAAGGTGCCTGGGTTGAGCCTCCACCAGTTGGCGGCACCGACGAGCAAAATGAGCATTCTTACGGTGCCCGGTGAAAATGTGACAACTGCACGCAACAAGCGCAAAAGCATGCGACGCAGTCTAGCGCGTGGTGAGCGCTCACAGACCTCACAGAGGGTAGCGGAAATCTTCTCGCAATTCGTGACGGAGATGGACGTAAACTCGATTCTCCGTATCTATGCAGACCTGGCGGCGATATCGGACCCAGCCGCCATGCTTCAGCAGTTACAGGAGCTGAATTCCAGCGCCTTACCGTCCGCGCGAACAAGTATGTACGGCACCGCCGCAATGGGTGGAGCAACGGGCAGTAGCAGTGGAAGCACCAGTGCCCGCGGAGTTTCCGGTGCCGCGACCTCTTCGCCGTCGTCAAAGCTTGTATTTCCATACCACCACATACGGCGGGCTATGCGTGGGTGCATCAACTGGCGCACCAGCAACGTTTGGGAGAATCTCGACAAGCTACGTCGTCGTAGGGTACAGGAGCGAAAGCGCGTAATTATCATTGGTGCAGGGCCATGTGGCTTGCGCCTGGCCATCGAGCTCGCACTGGGAGGGCATCAGCCGCTGGTCTTCGAGAAGCGGATAAAATGCGACGGGAGAATCAACAGGTGCATATTGCTCTTTACTTGCATTTTGTGAAAGCAGACGCTGTAGTTTACAAAATTTACATTCCTACTCTTTGATTATGTTCTTGTCGGACGACGAGATGCATGAGCATCCTTCGCTGCTGCATCCGGTGTCCCATTTCATTTGAATCATGTGTTGACTGGAATTTCGTTTTCTTCTCCTAGGTTACATCTTTGGCCCTGGGTTCGGAGCGAGGTGGAACGTTTCTCCGGAAGGCTCTTTCTACCTGCCACTGTGAATCAAGCCGTGTTTGCTGACGCAGATTTTTGCCACCTTGGGATCGACGAATTGCAGGCGCTTTTGGTGAAGAACGCGCTACTTCTGGGCGTGGAGATTCGGCTGGGTGTCGAGTACATTAATGCGGAGGCCGTTCTTGCCACTGAGCTGAGACCTTATGCACACGAGGATCAAATTGGTCGGCTTACCGGAAAGGACGAAGTTAATTCGACTTCGTCAAACTCTGATAGACCACAGAAGACCTCGCCGCTAGGAAGTGCAGTGTCATACGCAGAGTTTCCGGGACGGTCGTGTGCTGGCCCTACCTTGTGGGTAGTCGATTTTCAGGGCACTGTTGGGACAGGTAGTGCTGCAGTGACGGGAAATGATAATTCTGCTGAACAAGATTTAAGGATAAAATTTGCCCTAGAGGCGGACGCCCTAGTGGGTGGCGATGGACCGAGGAGCGTCGTCGCGACGACCCAGGGGAGCAAGCTAGGGCCCCGCATTGTGTCAGACTACAGCGAGGCGATCGGGGTCGTAGTGAACTTAAAGCGTGGTCCGCGGCACCAAACTCTCGGGGCGCGAAATAGCGCGCCGACTTCCGGAGGGGTCGAACGAAGGACTTCGGGTGTGAACGCGGCCGGCGTCGCGGGTGGCGCGGGACTATCCACGTCCGGACGTGGAAACTCCCTTGCGACAGGCAGTACTGCGCCAGCTCGGTCGAGTCGCGAGGAGAAGACGCAAAATGAATTTGCACCGCCGCCTCGGGGTCAAGTGGGAGGGAGCTCGACTGCCTCCACTCGTGCTTCCAGTGGGCGGGAAAGCGCGCGGAGAGGAAGCGCTTTGCCGGATACCGATTTAGCCAAGTCACCCGACGATGATAGCTGTCCTTCATCTTCTAGCACGGCTGCCTCAACGGGAGGCAAAACTGCTCCAAGTTCTGTGGTGAGCGAGACCAGAAGATCGGCTGCAGCGTCTTCTTCCGGAGGGGGACGCTGGTCCTCCAACAAGGGTGGTCCTGCACCTGGCGGCCCAGGTCGCTCGTCCGCGACTCTTTCCGTCGGCGCACGCGACAGTGCGTGTTCCCAAGCAGCCGCCGCGAGGGACAGTTGCGCAAGTGAAAACAACAAGGCAACTCCACGCGACAGCGCAACATCTACCGCTAGCATGGCGAGTGGTATCAGCAGCTCTTCCCTGTTTCGGAGACCCATGTCTCCACGTTCACCATTGGAAGTGCGACAATTTTCGTGGGCGCGCCAGTTCAATGCAGCCTTCTTTCAGAAGATTGAAAAGATATCCTCTCTCATTCTCGAGAACGTCGTGTACTATCGCGGACCCGATACGCACTACATCATCATGACTCCAACCAGAGTATCTCTGAAGGCGTGTGGGGTACAGCCTTGACTTCTCTTCATTGGAAAGCGGATTTTCCTGTTTCAAAAAATAGGTCATACAAGTGAAGGGTTTGTTTCAAGAGTGAAAATGAAAAGAGTTTTGTTCTGCATGTTTGCATGTACTTGATTGTTATTTGTTGCAACTACAACATCAGGTTGAGTTATCGCAAGCAGGAAGTGTGTGGAAACCCCGACTGCGTGACCATTTGCGGAAGTTATTAGATTGGTTGGGGATTCACGGTGAGTTCTGTCCCGAGCCGTGTGACGTGATGGCCTTCGATTTCTCAAGAACTATGCGTGCTAGCACAGGTTTCGTGTGTCGTGGGATAGCCTCTACTTCATCTATTCAGCAGCCTGAAGTAGACACATCAACTACTGGGATGAACAAGAATGCTGCAAAAGCAAGACCAGAAACGGCCTCCCCAAGAACAACAAGAAGCAGCAGTGGGACCACTCCAGGTGCTGGTGACGATCATGAAGTCGTGGGACCACAAGGGTTAAGACGTGAAACATTTCATATGTGTGCACTCGATTTGACACATTTTAAGAAGAAACGCGTCAAATATGTAAGGCAAATAGGAATTGTTTCAAGAACCTCTAAGACGGGGGCTATTTCCGCCAGTGGCTTTGGTCGGCGACGCATTACTGGAACCGTTCTGGCCAGAGGGTTTGGGGATTATTCGTGGCTTTCTAGGAGCCTTAGATTGCTGTTGGGCGCTGGACTGTGCGAACTTTTTGCCAGACGCGGTTCTTCTAGACCACGCGACCCAGGTTTTCACGATCTTGAAATCCATCCACGCCCAGAGCCGAGGTCATTACCTGCAGAAAGAAGAATCGAAGTGGGACGTGAATCCGGCTACACGATATAAAGGCCTCGCAACTTTGCCGCTGCCCTACGATGAGGGGGCTACGGATGAGAGTTTCGTCCCAGTTTAGAGCCGCTTTTGTCCTTATGGGAATTGCGTGGCTGGAGTTACAGTACAGATGGTGTCGATAACAACTGTCGCTGCTTGTCTAGTCACATCTTGATTTTTTTTCGGCCGTTCCTTCGGCTTCATTGCGCTTTTGAGGCTGCTATTCTGATCGGCTACGTTTTTCAGGTTACTGATGAAATGTTGCAAAATTCTGGTCTATTCACCATTTATTCTTGGACAACATGATTTCTACAACAACGCCATGGGTCGTGGAGCGTTTTGTTACATAGTTTTTGGACAAATATTGTAGAGGTTGCTTTCTGTAGATATGAAGATCGCTTAAGGAACCCGTGCGCGCAGATCCCCAAATCGTTTTGAGTTTCTTGTAATCATTTTGTGCAGACTGGGACGCTCCGACGACAATTTTATGTTACTGACTATTGTCAATGTGTCAGCCAATCCCCGACGCAAGAGAAAATTGTAGGTCATACATTTCTACGAATAGCATCGATGTACGACGGATTCATTCTACTTCGCACGATGGACAGTGCCATTCACATCACATTAAAGATCATACACATGTATACCCGGTAACCACGATACAAATACCATACAAGAAATGAGACAGACACTTTGAGCTATGACAACAGGAAGTTTTCGGTTCACATCTTCGCCAGTATGACAACAAGAACTTCTTCGCTTAGTACAGATGGAACGAAGATGCTTCTGTCAATAAAATGGGGGATTCGGGGAAGAATCGATCTTACCCATGAAGATGATATACTGGCACTTATCAAACTTTGTATCCTTCTATGAACAAAAAAAGTAGAATCCTTTTTATATATAAGGTAGAGGTTTAGGCCCAGCGACGCTCAAAGCACATAAAGCAAAACAGCCGGTTAGTTTTCCCTCCATTCTTAGGTCTATCCCTTCATGCAATATCCTTCTATGAACAAATGAACCTGACGGAAAATGCGTGCTTCTGATTTTCGATTACTTCTGAGAAAGTGGCGCGAGAGGGAGCGTTCTGACAGAGCGAGAGAGAGAGAGAGCGAACATCCAGAGAGTCAAATGTGTGCGTTCCATTTTTGAGAAATATTGATTAATGCTAGGAAGGTGCACCACTGGCTCAGTACAAAATTTCGGTGTTCTAAAGTTCACATCTTGGGTACTGTTCAAAAAAGCGTCATAGGCAACTTGTACGTTCCCAGCTTGTGGACTGAAGCTCGAGTATCATCTTGTTATGGCACCACCCGATGGACCCTCCTAGCAATATTGCCCACAGCTATGACAGGCAGAAAGCTTTTTATTCCACATTCATTTTCAATCCACCCGACCGTTCGCAATGTGCCCCAAGAGTTTTGCACAGTTGCACTAGCCTTGTTTGTTTCAGCTCGATGCTCCTTTCACGGTACGGCTATCAAAAACACACATAGTCTCACTTCTCGAGCGGTTATGTGTACTCTTCTGATATGAAGCTTCGTTACTTTCTCGTTAAATCATACGGAACTTGAATACAATCTTGGACTTACTTTACTAGTTAAGGCAACATTTAGACGTCTTTAGCTTTTCGTTCTTGCTGTGAAGTGCATGATCTCTAACTAACATTGTTGACCGTAACGTGATACAGATCTAATGGCGTTGACTTGCAAGTCAAAAATTCTTCTTCAAGTAAACTCAACAATTTGTGACTCTAGTGCTAATGGAGAAGCGTAGGACACCAGGCACGAAAATGATTGTCGCACATTGCGAAGATCGTGCGCACTGCCGTTGGCAGTCGGGGCGTTCTCGGGATTCTGCGGCTCTGGGTAACGCTTACGCTGGTGCATCTGCAGCTCTGGGAGTTATGGCGTCGGCGTTTTGACTTCGCTAATAGATTCCAAGGTTGCAGATCTACTTACATACTATATTAGGTCCGGTCTTGAAGAGGTTCTTGCTTGAAGAGCTTTGTACGAAGAGTGCAGCAAAAGGACCCTTCGCGCCTGAGTGTCGCAATATAAATGGTAGGGGAACAAGGTCGTATTCGGTCAAACCGGCGAAATTCATAAAAACCATGGGGTAAGATAGGACTCACAAACGTTGGAAAAAAGGCTGCAATATCACAAATCATTTTGACGAGTGGGGCACGTGGATGTGATCATAGAAGAAGAATCTTGTAGTCAACCAGTCAAGTAACACAGTCTTGGGTGGTAGCAACGTGAACTACTGCCGTGTAGATACACATATTGGTTTGACCGAATGGGATAAGAAAGGTGTGCCTGAATAGCTGCCAGTTCATCGACCAGAGACCGCAGCCGGGCTACCTGCAGTGGGACGCCTACTGTCGCATGACCGCTGGCGTTGACTGGTCCCGCGATTGCGAAAATTTTTTTGACTGCGTGCTGGGTTGCGACATCTCGAAGGATGTAATCGGCGAAGGAGTGCACGGCGGCAACCTCCAAACGAAACTGTTCATGCTTTCGCGCAGCAACGTGAAATCCGCATATAGCGAGTGCGAGCTGGAGAAATACCGCTCGTACTGTATGCGCAAGACCCAGGGGACGTGTCGAGAAGTGGCCTTTCAGGAAGCCTGTGAGAATTGGAAGGCTGTGAGGGCAAACACGGTGACCCCCTGTGACGTCGATTGTTCTGCAGCGAGCCCACGGCACCCTCAATCATTTCTAGTTCTGCTCACAGTTTCAGTATTCCTGTGAGGAGTACTGCCAGCGCTCTTCCTGCTGTAGAGAACGTAACGGAAGAATATAGTCACGAGGAAAGAAGAGCATACCTGAGGTCAAATAAAGTCTCGTGCCTGGAATAGGGAGAGATGGGCCTTATTGACCAAGGTTGCGGAGTGGTGATGTCGGCGCTAGTAGAGCTTATGTAAGTTAAACTGGTAGGGAATGATTGCTGTTGATATTATGTATAAAGGCTTCATATGAAACCTCGGCCGCGTATGCAGCATGAAATAAGAGAGTGGAACAGATCCTCCGGAGTATAGGATACGCGCAGGTGACTGAGGGTCAGGCGAGGGTGGTATTCTGGCGCATGGGGCCTGCAGAAATGGGAGGTCCTTTCGATACTACGAGCCTTGAAGCGGATGAAGAGAGAGTGATGGATACTCTGGGCGGAGAATTTGGGCAGACTAACTGCCGGAGGGGTTGCAAGCTAAAATGCATCTCGAATGCATTGCGTTAAGCGAAGTGTTTGAGTTCTTGGCAGCGCGGGAAGGCCATCACGGGGTCTTTCACGAATTTGAACCTGCGTGTTGCAGCGGCATCTCTTTTTAGTTGTAGAGATGGTGGAGCGGGAGATACAAAACTTTTCGCGGATGAAAAGGCTTGGTCAAACTCCAAGCTTGTTGGAGGGATTCCACTCTCGTTCGTGAAGTTGTGCAGCTGCTTCTCTGCTCTTTCGAAATCCAAATTGCCTTAATGATGTGGCCCAATTGCCTTTGTGATCTTCAGAAGTGCCTATGGCAAGAGCCAGTCATTGAAATAGTTGCCGTTGGCACGCATGTTCAGCTTATCGCAATGGTCCACGACCAGAAAACCCACCACAAGGTGTCTGTGGGTATGGTCAGAGAGACGGTGAAAGTGCATCATTAAGCGGAATTCATTCATTCGCTCATCGCATCAGCCCGATGGCGATAAGTTTTCCAGCTTCATCGAGACGTCTTATCGAACAACCACCAGAGCTTCATTGCTTGTTTTTGCGATATGACTTGTTATTGCGCGAGCCGGGTGTGCTAGAATTGTAAGACAGAACTAGTAGAAGAAAAAACGTTTGAAGATAAGACTACGACTTTTTCGTTGAATTTATCGAAGAGCAATCGTGATGCGGTACCTTCATGTTTCGATCAACCACTACTAGTACACCCACTACTACTAAGACCATATTTCTCTCACTTACACCTACAAACAAGGACTGTTTCTGACTTCTCTCAATTTTAGATCAAGCTAAAATGTGAAATCACCAGGTAACTAAAACTAAATGATGAATCGCTAAATAAAATGACTGCCCAGTGCTGTTTTCAACTAAATGTGAGTATAGTTAAAGCGATTGTGCCTGATCTAAATCTGTTTCTGTTTCAATATCAAATCATTTGGGAAAATATGCTGGATCATCTTAATCTCTCTGTGATCGCGGGACTTTTTGCGATCGCAGGTGCGGGTATGCGTCCAGTCTTTGGAGCAGAAATAGGAGGAATTTCTCGGCAATTGAAGGATTCCAAGGCGCAGAACTCGGCGGTCATGGAAGAGGTTCTAACAGTACCAGAATCCGAAAAGCCGTCTCAAGAACTGGCACAACCGAAGTTGGGCGAGCAATTGGTGGACCAGGGAGATGAGCAGAGGGGCGGGCGCGGTTCCTCTCAAAAAAATTGTTTGATGGAACCAGATGCGTTGGATTGTTGTTCGCATCAGCACGATAAACCAGAAGGAGTAAACCTGAAGTTCTTACAGGTCGAACAGGAAATAATGTCGATAGAAGAGCAGGAGTCTTCGACAGCAGACTCCTCTGCTACGTCGACTTCCACGATAATCTTGATGGGGATGGCGGGCGACCCAATTCTTGTTACGAAAGTATCATTGAATACCACGCTAGTGGCAGATTTGCAGGCGGAGTGGGCGAAACAGAACCCCGAAAAGAGTGACGTGTCTACTTTGGTTGTGATTTCTTCTGACGAAGAGGCGATCACTGCGCCGGTGAAGAGAGTCCGCGAACTATTTTCCGCGCAGAAACTGGAAGAGGCGCTCGCTCACAATCACGAACTCGTGCTGCACGCTGCTCTACAGCTGCACTCTATGCGCGAGCTGAGGCTTTTTTATCGTCGAGAGTTTCTGTTTTCGGAGTGTGCTCGTAAGTTTCTCACAGTTGCGAATGATGGTTTCCGCGACCATCGGAAACCCCTGGGTCGAGTGTACCACCAGAAGCTAAGACTGGAGCACATCTATCGAGGCAGAGCCATGGACCCGATGGCAGTGTTAGCATGGAACGCTCAAAACGAGGCACTAGAGGCCGCACGACAGGCGCTTCTGCGGTGGCACTCGGAGAGGAAGGAGTTCGAGACCCGTTTTCATCTTTATGACTTCGCCATAGCCGACGACGAATCTCCGATGACACTGGAGACTTTGCTCGAACTCCGTGGCGCAATGAAACGACTTGAATCGAAGTCGTGCTTGGATTGCGCAGCACTGTTACAGGTACTGAACGACGCAGTGCAAGAGGGTCAAAAAATCGTTTCTAGCAAAGACGTGAAACGGAAATTGAAGGCATCGCAACCTTGATGCTCAGTGGTAGTGGTTCTAGTTCAGCGGAAGGAGCATAGAAAGTACCTTGGCTTTTGTCGGTAACTCCACCTTCAGGGATCTCCATTCGGATAACTCCGGGGTTGCCTTAATGCCGGACCTAGTTTCTACGGTCGCGAATAATGGCGCCAGCGGGAGCGTGCACATGGCCACACCTGTTATATTCGACGAATCACTCAATTATTTTTGATTGGAAGTTGTAAACTTCGAAGTTACAGCAACAACGGGCGCCTTGCAAACCGTACCGAAATCGTCGATGACACCTACCTTTCTTCCTACTCTTGGTAGGACCTTATGTGGCAGAACTCAGGAGTTTTTACTTTGCGCGCTGTAGATCTAGCTTCTTTCTTCATTCTTACTTCAATACTTACTACTTTTTCTGCTATTGTCAATTTTTTTAGTAGAGCCACATATTTATTACACAAGACTCAATTTTAACATCCATACTAACTCACACCTTCAATTCACAAACAAACCATTTAGGAAATACACAAATAAATGACCTCCAAGCCGCAAAGCAGCCTCTCTTCCTGTGAACAGGATCTTTTTTCATCTCACGTGAAATGTTTTTTTCAACTATCTAAGGTTAACAAGCTTATTAATTAACTAGAACTTAGAATTTATTACTAGAAAGTTATCGTTAACTTAATAATAAAACTACTTAAAGCTTCCCTTAACTTCAATGTGCCAAATGAATACTAAGCGATAGTAAAGCTGGTCGTTGCTCCTGAAAGGCTCCGTTGTTTGCACCTAGTGGTAGTAACAGACACCGAATAATAACTGCACTGCCTGACTTGCGTTCTTTTGAGAGAGTCTTATAGGTGCTTTTTTCTCTTTACACCTACTTCGTCGCAGTCGCACCCTCTGTGCTGCGTCTAGTCTGATTCTTAACTTTGAACACCTCATGACTATACATACTTTTACAAATAGAAATTATGTGTTTCGGGCCGCTTAAAGCTCCTTTTCTACGCATCAGGTAAGGCGATCCTGGCGATCTTCCTTATAGTATAAAGGGCAATGTGGGTCTGCGGATCAATTTGACGGAGAGACTTCTAGGCCTGCGGATCCCAGCTGCGGACCAATTTGGCTTTGAGAGTGGAAGCACAATGAACACCCTGAACATCGAGTAGTACAAATCCCACGTTTACGCTGATAAATGTGATACGGTAAGTTCTATTTCGGGACTTCGAAGTAGTCTTTTTTTACCCCGCTTTTGGGTTTCACAACATGAAGTGTGAAGTCAGTGTTGCTTCGTGATGCAACATGTGGCGTTGAGGAAAGGATTCAAATCGCCCTGCGTGAAGAGGAAAAGAGAGAGGAGGACATGTGGTAGTGAGGAAGAAACTAGAAATCACTTGACGTCTCGAGACACTTCGTTGTTCGTTATCGCAGAACTTCCAAATATTCGGAACCTTTGCCTTTCTGATCTGTTAATTTCTGCAAGAACTTCAATCGAAAATAAGTGTGCGGGTAAACAGGAAAAGCTATAGAAAGTCAAAAAAACTAGTATGACATTGAACACAAAGAAGGGTCAACTGATAAGATTCTCATTTTTCTAAAAAGAATAAGAAGGTGGATCTGGTGAACAGAGCAACGCTCTCCTACTTGTACTCGTCATTATAAGAGACGAATAGAACAAGAGAATTATAGAAGACCGTGAGGAGCAGATAGGATAATCAGCCCCAAGCCGCAGAGAGCGGAAGCAGAACGCGTCGTATACTACAAACAAGAATCCTCTTGGAAAGCAATTTGATAATCATCTTGATCTTCGAATTGACGACATTCGTGATAAGAATGAGACGCGTAGTCGGCGCCGCAGCACTGATGACCCTGCAGGGGACGGGCTGGGGAGTCGAGGCAGAGAAACGCGACGCAATCGACCCTCACGAAATACAGCCCGAGCAGCAGTTTGACGAGGTCTCATCTTCGTCGGGCGCAACGCCAAACCACAGAAGTCAGCCGCGGGATCTGACCAGCGGCACTTCCTCGTCCAGTACTGCATCAACTGCAGTGCATATGCAAAAATTGTCCAGCGCATCGCCCTCTGACCGAAGTACTAGGGTAATCGATCTGTCTTCCGGTGGAGCAAGAGATGCGAGTACAACCGCATCTTCGTCGTCGTCTTCGTCAAGACGAACAACAGACGCAGAACAGCAGACGCTGTCCACATTGTCCTCCTCTGCTGCAGCACGGCGTACTGAAGACTCAACTAGCAGCGGCGCTAATGGCGAGCTATTGGCAGCAAGTGGTGGGGAGCCTCCGTCTTCTGAAAAGCAGGAGTTGTCGTTCGCGGATCGAGTCCGAAGGCGTGCTGAGTCTATCAACGAGAAGCGATACGGCGCAAAAAGCCTTCATCTGCTAGATGACTTTGGCATGAGCAGGTATAGAGTTTTCGTATTTACATGTAGTTCTTCACAGACATCGCTTTTCTACCTCGCAGAGGTTGATCGATGAAAATAATAGGATGACTTTTATGTCGCAACACCTTGATTGCCGGCTATATTTTTCAATATTGTGTTGTGTCCGGTGGTCTTTCTCTACAGAATGCTTGCGTGCGTGGTTATCCGCACGTGGAAGCAATAACATCGACATCAATTCTCTTGACTCCTCTACAGCGCACGAGACCTCCAGGGTGTTCAGGCGCAGTATTGTCTAGTGTCTGCCAACGGTTTGACGCAGCATTTGCGAAATTGTTTGCAGACGTGTCATGTTATCGACAACGTCATCGAACCCCGATTCAGTCAGTTTGAAGCGTACTTCCCTAATTTTCTTTCCATTGATTAGGTCCAGCGACGCTTAAAACACAAAAAAAAACAACCGGTTAGTTTTCTTTCATGTATGCTACTCTATTCCCTCCATCCAATCCATTGATTTCATATCGTTAATTCACATTTCTTTTATGGAAGTTACACTTTTGTTTATTCCACTCAGATTCTGTCAAGAGGCTGCTGACGATCCGGATTGGCCGCAAATTTGCTTCGACTTTAACGAATGCGTCCTCGGTTGTACGATATCAAAGGAAATCACAAAGGGCAAGACGCTGAATCTCGTACTTTTTTTTGCTGAGCATGAATATTTCTGTTGTTGTATTGAATTTGCAGTGTAGGACTTCATCCTGTAAGCCACATCTAGAAGTTGCCTACGTTGTATTCTTTCTTCATCGAATATCTTCGTGGTGCTTCGTACCTTTCATTACACCTATATTACGAACACACAATTATCGACCAGATCAAGGACGGCGAGCGGCAGGACTACATATCGCGCGTTGATCCAGGCAACGTCGAGGCAGAACAAAAGTGCGACATAGAAAAGTGTCGTTCCTACTGCGTCCGGCAGAGACTCAATACGTGCCACGAGATAGGGTAGGAGCAGACTAGATTTCATTTGAGAACGCAGTTTGCTGTAAAATTAGCTTTTCCAGATAAGAAATCTACAACCGATGTGGTTATTTTTGATGAGTAGATGTACTTTGGACCAGTGAGAAGTATCACAGAATTGTCTCTACGTCTGTTCTCAGGTACACAGCCGCTTGTACGGCCGGACAGCGAGGTCAATACCTTCCTTGCAACGTCGATTGTAGTAGCGCAGTGAGACTGCAAAGGTTGGCCTTGTTGTTGCCGCTTGGATTCTTCTACTTGGTGCTTGGCGTGTTCTTCTAAAAGGCACCGCTTCGAACTGTTTAGGGGGGTTTATGAAGGTACTAGGTATTTTTGAGAGTATAGATGGTATTCGAAGATAGGGTAAGGTATTGTACATAGTAAATGTTTATGTTACGCTGTCATGACGAGATCGGGCAAAGATGAAAGATGAACAGATCTTCCAGAAGTATGATAATTTGATTGAGATAGATAATGTAGCTGATCTCATGATTTTCGAAACACAAATCGTTGTGAAATATTTTTGGGAAATTATCGCGCTACCGTAGATGCATAGTCTAAACTCTAGATGATAAGCTGAGCTGCAATTCTGTCGACCGCAGTCTTCAATATACGAAACAAAAATGCACTTCCTCCTACATCAAATTAACTCCGAAAATTCTCACTGCTCTCTCGCAATAGCCCGGACGATTCTCTCTCGCAAATAGATACGTTAGTGTAATTGAATGCTCAAAAATCCCGGTGTAAATCATCCAATGCTCACCAGTCATGTTCTTGCGACAAATCTTGAACTAGCTTTTTCACTGTCTACTATTTCCAAAACGTAAAATGTTCAACTTGCAATTTCCGATCCTAGATCTTAGATAAACTTTTCCAAAGGATTTGATTACGTTACGGTGATGAGTTGTTGAAATAACGCGACACACCCTCAGTAGAAACTTAGTTTTCGCTCCGATGTTTTGTCGGTGCTATACTGTAGAGTGCTCAATTTTCTCGTTTTCAAGTGTGTGCACGCCGCCGCAAATAAGAGCTGCGCGGAAAAAGTGTCAGTGTGGGAGCTAGTATTTCCTCTTCAACATCTGCCTTTGGTTACAAATTAACAGCAAGCCAGTACTCCGATAGAACTGCACCAGTTTATCACCACCAAGCGGGTGGCCTGCAGAGCTGCATTCTTCTTCCGGGAGTTTATCCTGGCGCCTTCGTATGCGTGGGTCATTGTGTTTTGGACTTTGGCAGAAAAGCACGGTGATGCATTTGTTGAGCGGCAACTTGTCTCCGAATCTTTTTTCATTTCCACCGCGTCATGTGTAATAGTCCACTAGTTCATCCACCAATGTGCTGTTCCATTTTTTTTGGATCAATGCATGGTAGAGTGCCTCATCATGTCAAGGTCAACAGTCACGAGAAGTTGCAGATGTGCTTGGTCCTCCGTTGCTTTTTCTTTCCATCTGAGCGAAGCTAAAAATCTGTCGCAAGACGAGAGCGCTGCGAGGGAGACGTGAGGACTTGTATTAGAAATAAATCAAGCAATTAAAGGCGAGATTTCTCCTCATCCGTTTTACTTCATTATGTCACCGATCTAGAACTCTCTAAAGATAACTTTTGTATAGGCATGATTTTATGTGCATTTGATCTGGGACAACTAGGACGACTCTCTATACCCTATAATGTATTTAAATGATGAAGTAAAGCGTCTTGAAATTTATAGTGTGGATGATATTGATACTTTTATTTTCCAGAACGTCGAAATAGAGAGAAAGGTAGTTTTGCCTGCTGGCGAAAAATTTTGCCGCGATGGTTCTCAAAGGTTTCGATATTCCGAGTCCTGGTGGCTCGAAAAGACGGGGGTTGCTCGAATCCGCGCGAGGGCATGGCGTTGATGGGGCTCATCAAGCAGGTTCATCATCTTCATCTTCTAGTAAATTAGCCGTGGACCATGGAGCGCGCACTCGATCAGGGGAAATAGCAAGTAGGGGCACTGAAGAAGTTGAGAAGTATCGTCAAAGTAGCACTTCTTCTAGCGGCGAAACTCCTGGTCAAGAATGGCCAGGGACGACGATGAGTGAAAATGATAATCTGGCGTCAACAACCGATGGCGCATCACCCTCTAGGTCATCATTACCGTCATCTTCGTCTGCGAGTTCTGCGAGTTTCCAGAGAAACTTGCACAGTGGTACTTCTGCCATCGAAAATATGGAGAGTCTTTCTTCTTCACGTGCCACGATGCGGGAATTCGGTTCAAACGGAGAGAGAGCTTTATCCAGGTCCGGAAGTACTGCACCGTTACTAATGCAGGAACCTTCAGATGATATACGACAGCTTCAGCCAGAACAGGTGTGCATGACCACTGGTGATAACCTTTCAGAGTACGACAAGCTGTGTCTTCATTAAGGGTTCCCCTAATCCATCTCATCAAGCATCCTAGCGAGGCTTCTCGAGGAGAAAAGGGCCCTGGGATGAATCTCAAGATGGATAAGGGTGAGCTCTAACTTCAAACCTGCCACACCATCAACGACGAAACTCAGCCTCGCTTTTACCAGTGGGAAGAGTATTTTTTCGACTTGTTACAACTAGAACCAATGCTTCATACTACACGGTACATAATGCAGATGATTTTTAAGAAAATATATGTACTTTCTATTTTGAGGTTTTTCCTTCATCATTTACATTTTCATCATCGATTTGAAATTCTAGCTTCTGCAAGAAAACGTCGCCGGACGCCGATTGGAACGAAGACTGTCACGACTACTACGACTGTTTATTGAATTGCGACATCTACAAATTTCTCACGCGAAATGGAAATCTGGCGGTTGTATTCAGCTACGTGAGTGCATTTCTACTCGAAGTGTTCAATTGTGCTAAATCAATGTATAGACTTCCTAGCTTCAAATAACGATGGCGAATCAATATCAAAGATCAAAGCCGTCAGATAATATGAAATATCGAACAGACCGCCATCTTCAACAACACCGAAACACGTAGGCATCAAAGCGGCCCGACCTGTTGGAGAAGATGAACCCAAGGTCTATTTTTTAAGGGTTATCCAATTGCATCCTGCACTAGCATCTAACTCTTTCGCCACTAAGAAAGAAATCAAGGTGGATGATCTGAAGAATGTAATCGCGCAACCTCTAAAACTCAGATGGTGAGGAGAAGTGTGACGCTGAGATGTGTCGCAGTTATTGTGTCAGGCAAACGCTGCCAACTTGCCGCGAGTTAGCGTTTGAGGCGGAATGTGAGGCAACGAAGCGGACGCAGCGTTTGATGCGCTGTGACACAGACTGCAGTTCTGCAACTCGAATTTTTGGAAGTACTGTTAAGCAGGGAGAGTTACAGGTAAAATAGATATTTAGCCATCCGCATCTTCTTGCGAAATGTTGGTATTTCTGGTTTTCTATAATTGTTCTGTGGCACAAATACTTTGTTAAATGACGGGGACGCATTGTGTTTGTGGACGTACTCACTCTGTCATGCAGCAAGCTAGTGATCGCATCATCCTATCCTTGCTTGTAAAGAATGGAAAAAGGCCCCTCTTGTAAACCTCTAACGCCGGTGCTGGCGGGATGATGTTCGTGCTTTGCTGGTGGTGGATTTTGATGCATTATTGTGGGGGAGCGAGGATCTTCTGCGGCCGTTCAGCGGGGCGAAGGTGATTGTGGCGACGATAGGATCCGTAAGGTTAGAGAATGAATCTATTGCGCTAAGAAAACCATTACAAAAGAAATACTCACAACGCATACGTAAATACATTTATAGTTTCCTTTCATGCCCTTCGGATTCGGTAAAGCTAAAATTTGTGATGGTGCAAACCCTAGTAACACCTGTGATATGATCAACAATTTGTTATGGTAGAAGGATGGGTGTGTGATTCAAGTTGGCTCAGCATATACGCCATCGCCATGTACTAGCAGTATTATAGTACCACAAACGAGTATTGCATTATTGTTATAGTAAGTAATTTTTTTGGGTTTGAACATAGGTCGGAATTTTTCGTTCTTCTGGTTCTGATTGCTGGTAAATTAGACGAGGATGCATATCATGAAATGAAGGAGAACCAAGAGGAACGCTCGATTTGCGTCAAATTTTGCCAACAGACAGAATTGTCGAAGACGGTAACCGAGAATACATGAAACGCTTTGTTTTGCAATAGTTGCTGATCTCTGTACAGGATGCCTGACACAGGAATTTATGTTGTAAGAACTTTCGCACCCCCTAATCTATTAATCACCGATGGCCCAGCTGTGAACCGCCCTCACGCTTCTTCTGGTGCAAGCACCAGACAAAGTTCTGCTATTATACAGGCCTTTTCTGTGTTCCTGCAATCATCATACTGCGACTGTGCGGATAGCCCCTTTGGACGTGCAGACAAAAGATGTGATGCTGTGACTGAGAAGGAGGCCTGCAAACGTGAAGTTCGAGTGCCTCACTGGCCTGGTGCATTTGTATTTACTCCAACTCGCAATGGAAGTAAAACGCCAGTAGATCAGTTTGACTTATTCCTTTTGTCGTGTAGCAAAATCCAAGCAGGCGGTTGTACAGCATTGATTTACTCATGACTCCATATTTCCGTGCATTTGCAAGGTAAGCATACTCATGCATATCTTGTATTGACAAGTATGCTAGTGCGCAAAGAATATGGAGAAAAGATGGCAACTTTTGGTGGTAATTCAAGCTCTGCGAGTGGGAGCAAGCCTGCGTCTGGCAGGTCCACATCTTCTACGTCTTCTTGTAGCGCATGAGTTGTAGCACTAGCAGCAACTACTTCTAGCTCATCTATGGGCGCAGCTAAAGGCAGTTCTACGATTCCTACTAGTACAAGGAGTTCATCCAATCTGTCAAGGTCAACGTTTACGAGTAGTTCAAACCCGTCGACGTCTACTGCGCTAGTTCCTTTTGGAGCTTCCAGTGGGGCAGTGCTGCCTTTTGTGGCTTCCACTGAGATCGCGCCAATCTGGGACTACGGACAGTCGCCCAACCTCACCAAGGCAATCGTGTCAAACTTGCCTGATTACTGGGCGAAGTGGGACGGATGGCCCGATCAATGGGGCCCCGTGGGGCACGAAGTCTATGTGAGGATTGGAAAGTCCCATACGCCTTATGGTGTAGGCAAGCAGCTTTGGTTACGGCTCATGGTAATTCATTTCTACGGCTTTTCTCGGTCTTTTTTCTCATAAAGATCTCCTTCATGAGAGGACGAGCTGAGAAAGTGATATCATGTGAGCGCTAATGTGGGACTTGTATCAGCGTGGGGAGCACCCAATCCTACCGTCGGGCGCTGCGGAGATGTTCAAGATCATACAACAAAACCCAGCCTGGTGGACGGAGGCTGAGGGTTACAAGAAAGACGCGAATCTGCACGCTGTCGCAATGGTACTACTACGAAATGGCCTGGAGCTGTTCGGGCACCGGGATGTCTACGACATTGGACATGTTGAGGACCGAGTTTCGCAGATGAAGGCCGATGTGGACAAGTTTTGGCGAGAGTTGAGCTCGGACCCCTACTCATTGTAGTTTTTGCGGCCATGTGGTTCGCGAGACGACCTCGCAGCGAACAAGATGACTGCAGGCGTTGTAGTGATAATTGATCGAGAACCTGTGTGGTGTATGTCCAGAAATGCAGCAGTATGGAAGATGTTCCACAACGTTTACTCTTTTGGCCTATACCGGCGTTGCCGGTTCGTTCGACACCTGCCCACGAGCGTTCTACCAACTGTTCTGCGAAGAACGAGCAATACATCTGTATAAGACAGCCTTGACATTTTCTGGGTATGCTGATGAGCTTGAACTCCTAAGCTGCAACGACGTTAACGCGTTCGACCGTATGGCCTAAGAGGAGCAGGTGGCTCAGAAAATCAGGGCGGAGGCCTTCGCTGCGCGGGCAAAGAGTGAACAAGATGCGCTTTTGGAGCAGCAGCAGCAGCAGCAGCAGGGAGCAGCCTTTCCTTGCGGTGGTGGCCTTCGCAGCTGCAAGCTGGGAGAGGGGTCTGCCGGGAGATATGACGCAAGCAAGGGGGCGGCATTGCATGACCCCGAATTCCAATTGTTCAATAGAGCGGCACAGCAGGCAAAACTGAAGCACTTTCCCACACAATTGCAGGACGACCTCAAGACGTGGAGCCCGAAAGAGCTCGCTCGGAATACCACTGACATTCTGCGCAATATCTTCAAAAGCGGCAAGCATTTAGTCAGATCTGGCCGGAATAACATCAGACACAAAGACGCAAGGCAAGATTACGGGCACCGCCAACCCATCTCTTACAACATCTTTGGGCCCCTTTCCAATTGTAAAGAGCTAAAAGATATTCTAAGAGATGGGCGCTTGCTACCTCTAACAAAAGCTCAAGGCATTCACATTGGGCGCCACGGTGCGGCTTTTCTCGGAATATCGTGCGCAGATCAGTAAGTGGACGAAGACCGCGCGAGGCTTATTACTGTTACAGCTGCTTACCCGGATTCGCGATCATATTGACCAGAAGGCTTTCAAGCCGCCCATGCGACGGAGAACAAAAGGTCGGCAGAACCGGACTCGCCGGCTTGGGCTCTCGCAAAAAACTGGACCAGCATGACTGTCAACTACAGCTTTCTCACCGCTTTACACGTCGACGCAGGAAACCAGCCGGATATGTACTCGCTTGCGTTCTGTCTTGCAGACTACGAAGGCGGCCGTTTGTTTATCGCAGCCGACGGCGCTGATGGATACCCGTCCCCGAGAAGGTCAGACGGAAGTCTAGCAGTGGGCGAGCCAGGCTCTTTCCAGGATGCAAAAAGCGGCAAAGCGGTGAAAGGTAACTATTACTGCACGAAGGCGAAAATACAGGATGAAGGGCTTGCGGGCGCGCTCTTCTTTTCAGGAAGGGTTCAGCACGCTACAGAGGCATTCAAAGGTGAGCGGATTTGCGTTCTTTGGTATACTCATTCCGGAGTCTACAAGATACCCAGATTAGAAGCGCCTGCGAAGCTGCAAGACCAGCGTCTCGAGTTGCTGAAGGGCTTGGAATCTATTGGCGTGAGCCCTGCAGCTGCGTAGGACGTAGAAGCTCTTGCTATATCAACCGCGCCAAAGATGAAGAGAGGCCGTAAAGCGGGCGACGATGAAACCAAGAGTCGCGACGCCTGGCCCTCCAGTCGGCAGAGGCAGAAAAAACAGGCCAAGCCGGACGACGAGTACTCATCATTCGAAGACACGCGCGCAGACCCCCTGATATTTGAAATGACCACGGGCGCCGTACCAAAACCACTACAGCGGATCTACCTGCAGTTCTTGCACTATGGCGACGTCGTATGTAAATCGTTTTCTATTCTTACTAGGTCAAATTTTTTGGATAATGGCCATCTGGCCTGTGCTCCATTTCTTGTACAGCTGACCTCATAATTTATTGTAGCCCGTAGGTATCAACTTTCACTCTTGTTGTTGGTCATCGCTTGATATAGTTCTAAAGACTGCACGCGGTGAAGACGCAGTTCGCTGAGGAGATCCGACAGGAGCGGAGCAAGGCGCTAGCGTTCCCATTTCATTCGATGTCTCTATTACATCATTTTCATCCAGTCCGACGATCGGTCCGCAGTCTCCGGCTCTCGCGATAGAGGATATCAAGTGCGGCGAGCCAGAAGGAAACGAGGACGGAAAACAAGCTAACACCGCGAGTCAGAAGAAGGAGGCAACTGTTCCGAAAAGAAGCGACATTCTCGAGAAAGATGCTAAAAGTTCACTGTTCGGACCCCCTCGAGGCGTGAGTGATAAGAAGCCGCTTGCGTCTGCAAGCGTTATCGAACTCTCAGACTCTTCAGACGAGGATGCATAGCTCGAAGAAGAGTGATCCAGTATGCTTGTGCGATAAATCAATGAAAGCAATTTGGTGATTGTCTACATCTACTTCGAACTAGTCCGGAGTTGCTTCAAAGCTATAGGAGCCCGATGGATTCAAAGAGTACACTGCAGTTCTACTGTTAGATAAGCTTGCGAGTGATTGATGGAATGAAACGTCACTACTTCCCCATCCCTCGTTGTTTCTAGAAAATGGGACGAACTCCCCTTCCCTAAACCCAGGAATAAGATTCCGTTTGAAATATTTTCGGACCAGACTTTCAGGAA
Source organism: Amoebophrya sp. A25 (assembly GCA_905178165.1). NCBI lineage: Eukaryota > Dinophyceae > Syndiniales > Amoebophryaceae > Amoebophrya > Amoebophrya sp. A25. The sequence goes on from CAJINU010000035.1 coordinate 45,063, forward strand.
AGATTCGATCAAGGATGATGACAAGTGTCTATCGAAAACAGAGTAGAATACGAAAATCTACTTCGTTAATAAGTGGCTTCTTTGAAGCATGGAGCGCCAGCCTAAGAAACTTACCAATTTGTTGAGAGGAGAAATCGAAAGGTCAAAGAGAGAGGCAACGGTCGAGAGTGAGACAGACATGGTCCTAGCAAAGCATTTTGGGTTTTCTTTTGTTGTAAACAGGCAACAGTCAGATGTGTTGAGAGAATGAGTGGTGACATCCGAGGGTACAGTGTCGAGAAGTGTGAAAATTCGAGGACAGAGTAGAAATGTCGTATTTAACTGCGATATTCGACACGTTGAAAAACTGTTCGTTTAACTGATACAACTCGTAATCATTTTTTTACTCGACTTCGAGCTTATGAGAAAGGGCGAAAAAGAACATGATGAAAGAAAATACGGATTGAAACTCAGCAGGTGTGGTAAGTAGATGAAAAAAAATGTAGATGTGAGTCGTTTAAGGGTGTTGTTGGCCGGCTTGTCGTCTCGAAAAATTTAGAGCACATTTCGCCCGCGAGAGGTAACAACTGATTCCATATCTTGCAGCAAGAATTCCCTGTGTCCTCGCCAAATTTATTGCTTAACGTACGAAGTAATCCTTGTAGGCAGCTTCTGACTCACCAGTAGCAGCACTGAAAAAAACATGTCTCATTTTTGTCGGATCCCGCGATGAGCGGGGCTTCCCCGTTTGGGGTGTATTGATATCACGTCGTGATTGAAACGCGTGTCCGGGAGGTGCATGGAGCGAATTGGACGCTCACGGAGAGTACTCATTTCGTATCTTCTGACGTGTCGTCGCTAACTTTGGAGCGTATTCGGCAGTGTCGATTGCGAATTCTCTTGGGTCGCAGGCGGAGGGACACAGGCTGCAGACACTGCACGTTCCTGAGCGATATTAGCTGCTGCGCTGTTTTGCCACCGCGGGTGGGCCTGACCGAAATCCACTGCTTATCCAGCAAACACGAAACACAAAAGTAGGGCGCGCTGGAATTCGACAAAAGTAAAGCACACGTGGGTTGTGCTCAAGTAAAGTGCACTTGGCGGAGAGGCTGATAGAGAAGACACATTAACACTCTAGCACATAAGTGTGTCCTTCTCATCTCTGGCAAAATGGGGGACGTACCGTATCAAGGAACCGTCTTTCGGCTGATGCTGAAGGACGCTACGGAGGAAGGATGGCGGCTTGAAGAAGCAAAATGGTAAAAACTGAGTTCTTTTGGATCTTTATTTTTGCGCAACTAACTTCCGAACTAACTATCTTGTCGTAAAATTAAGTAGACGACGTAGACTGGACAACAGTTCTGTATTAATCTGTGATAAATCTACAACTACAGGTTCAGAGATGCGGCGTGTTTAGAGGAGATTTCACCGAGTCTTGAGTATATGGTGAATTCACAGCGGGGGCAAGAATATGGAAGGCGGAAGGTAGATGAAGTTTGCTTTGTTTTGGAGACTGTCTAGTGCGACATAAATCTCAGGATTTTGCGCAAACTAATGTTGCCCCTGTCCGTAGAGCATTATATTGCATCCATATAATTTTCACACTGCAGACTTTGAGCTCTCTGCCGTACAAAGCTCCGTGTGATGACGCCGAAGCGTTCGATGCGTGCGGGTGTCGAACGCCATACGCTGGGTTCAATTCGACGACCAACAAGTGTCAGTTCGGCGAGTCGACCAGTGGTACTTGCCTACTAGCTCTTTCTATTCCATGAATGTTTTTCATGCTCTTTGTTCTCGGATCAAGGTCGGAGACTTCTAAATATTGCACTTCCTTCACCTAGCTAGCTGGAAGAAGTCATGGTAGGTAGCAAGAGAAACGTGCTGTCCGATTCTATCTCTCTCTAAAACATCAAATTCAACAGTACGCGATGAGTATTACTGTGCGGACGAACGCATTTACGAAGCTGGGACAGATTTTGGATGCCCGGCAAACTCTGTTAGTTACGAAGCCTGGTTTGCGTCATGGAGCACCAAAGTCGAATGCGTCAAGATAAAACAGTATTGAAATAGGCTTTCGAATTATACATGTTTGGTGAATCTTTATGTCTGTTGATCTGATGTAGATGTACACCCTAGTAGATCTTCCCATGATTATAGAGCGTGAGCAATTCCTAGTAGCGTGAACACTTTTACCGTAAATCTTCCTCTATAAGTCAAAGTTGTTTCGTCCTACTCTTCGTCAGGGCTGTTTCTCCAGCTTATCGAGGGAAGGAGCTGCTTGTGCAGAGATGGGACGGGAGCGATGAGGTGTTCACTGGGGCAATAGCGGGCTTCGGCGCGACAGATCCGCTACAAGTAGGCGAAGAGGAGTCGATCTCCTTCCATCAGTCGTGTGGTTCGGTATATTATCTACCCACATCGACACAACTCGATGTTCTCCTGCGTTTGAACAATGAGAAGATAACAGCAACGTTAGGCTTAGACGGGAGCGGGCTTCGAGCAGTAGTGTTTCCGACGCCACCAGCACACGGGACTAGAATTGAGCTACACTGCAGCGCAGATGCAGATAGTAATCGATATACCTTTTGATCTGCTGATTTATTCTTCTAAACTCTCTATGTTGCAGGCCAGAGAAATGAATTTGTTGATCCGTATCAAAGAAGAAGCATAAGATACAGTTTTCCGCAGCCACAATTCAATTTTGACAATTGCTTTGAGGTACTGTGCTGAATGTCCAATGTGAAGAAGGGACTTGGAACGAGCTCCAGCGGAGCTCGCGTGGTTGTGCAATGCCACACTTTGTGCCCGGTGGATTTCAGGGTGAACAGGTGAAGACAGAGTTTACTCCAGCAAACGACACGACTGGACTCGACATCATAGCACTGGTAGGTGCGATACTTGGAGGTGTCTTAGGACTCTTTTTGAGCACGTTTGTTTGGCGAGCGTTTTTCCGGTCTGGTGCGGCAAACCTAGATGCCGAACTCCGCGCGAGCTCACCAGGCAGCACAGACGGGTTGACGGATAACATGTTTACCGGGATTAATGCTGGAGCTGTGAAGCAGAGAAAGGGATCCAGTACTCGTCACATAAAGGCTTCTTGAATTGCTACAGATTTGTTAGCTTTTAACAGTGTCTCTGCGTCCACTGACGCACACCGTATGCATTCACCACTTTTTTGCTATTTGCACAAGCAGATTGAGACTTGCGTGCAAAATAGCTTTGCGCAACATCATGATCTTGTTTTTCAATTCAGAATCCTCGCGAATGGGCTGGGACGACTTCCAGACGGTGCCTCCACGGAAGATGAAGAGCCGTGACGGCGCATCGATGAGCAAGAACAATACAACGGCGACGTCTCTAAACACTGTCACCAGTACAATCAATAGGGTCGAGGAAGAAATGAAGAGCAGCATCGGACGGCAGTTCAATAGCGGGTCCCAGGACGGAAGCATATCAAGCCGCTCACAATCACCGAGCAAAGCATCGCGGGCTGGGGTGTCCAAAAGCTATCGAAGTAGCCGTCGGGATGGCAGCGTCGGTGGCCCAGGGTCCGAGGGCGGCAGGTCACGCAAGAACTCGATGGACGGCGGGCGAAGCGATGCGGGCGGTCGCGCGAGGCAGCAACCTAGTGGAGAATTCCATGACGTGGAGAGCGTCGGTAGTGCGTCTCCAAGCCGGCGTATGCGTCGCCGGTTGAACCAAGCCGACGACACGGCCTATGAACTCGAGTCAGCACGCTCAAACGCCGACTCGACGCAAGGTGTGCGCTCCGCGCAGAACAGAATGGGCGGGTACTCGTATCGAACAGGCGTGGCTGGCCGCGTTCCCGGGATGGAGCAGGGGAACGTGCAGGGCGGCGGCTCATCTTCGTCGTCTGCCGGCTCCAAGAGCAAGCCCGAATCAAAGTCGAAGACGCAACAACTTTTGGAGAGTTGGAATGTCGACGAACGGCCGAGTTCGGCAGCACTAAACGCGCTGCGCAAGAAAACGGACAAGATTCTGAGCAGCGGAAAGCCACCAGGCGCGAGCTTCATGGAAAAATCAGCGCAAGTGCTAATGCGAAAGTCGCCCGAGCGAAGCAGCAGTTCCAAACGACAGGCATCCGCAGGCGGCAACAATGTATCCAGCAGTTCCTCCTCAGGCCCTCTTACCGTTTTGAGCGGTCCAAGTCAGCATGCGCATCCGCATAGTCAGCAGAACTTGATGGCATCCGACTCTCGTGCGGGTAGTGCCACTAGAGGAGCACCAGAAGTGTCGCAACGACCTATGGCCGGCTCTGGTAGCTATCGAAACCTCACGTCGGGAGGAAGTTCTACGAGCGGGCGACCTAACCTCGCCGACGACAGCTTCAATCCGTACAGTATGGGCAGCTCAAAGGCCGGAGCCTCCTCAGAACAAGGGAGGAATAGGTCTAGGCCAGGATCAACGACAGCTGCTCGTGTGGCAAAGGGACAACCAGTCTCACTCGCGGCCCCGGGGCAAGTCTCGCGACCAGCAAGTGGCTTTGACGGTCCGAATGAGGGCGTCAACGACTACTACAAAATGCGGAATGGGAGAACCGCGTCAGCGAATCGTAGAGCAGGCGGAGAAGGAGGCGCTGCTCAGCCCGTAGACCGTTTTGGCAACCCTGCGCCTGCGCAAGGACGTAAGCCAACGCGAGACATATTCGGGGTGTAATGCATTTGGGATTGATTATCATTGTGCGCGATATAATAGGCAGCTGATCTATCGTGCGATCTGAAATAAGAAGATCTCGAAATTTGGAATATAGGCAAGGAGCTCTTAGTCTGATATATGTGTGCGTTGTTAATCAACTTGCTTCACTTTTTGGATTGAGTGATCGGCCTGACGGACCGAGCCTTCCCCAGTCTTTTAGAGGACAAGACAGCAGGACGCCTGCGCCTTGTTTCCCCCGAATCAAATACAGAATCAGTCAATTCAAGTTCCTCATCTCGTTCCTCCCTCGTCTGTTACCGTGGATCAAGAATTGAAATCTTAAGGTCTCAGGTAACGTGAAATGGACAAATTGCGACTCGGGAGATCCTAAATGAGGAACCATGCATTGAGACCCCATCTTCCTGCCTAACCTTGCCTCTGGGCCCCCCCAGCTTCAGTTAGGCGGTTAGTTTTCGCTTCAGGTTGATTTGGTTCGTCTCCTCCCCAATTATTCAGATCGTTCAAATGTTCCATTGCAACTAGGTTGTGTGCGTAAGCCTTATAGGAGATCAGGAGACGGCCTGATCCGTATGGCGTTAGCCAGATGTTCAAGAATGCAAGGAGGAGAGAGATCAGCGAATTTTATCATGGTTGGCGTAGGCTGGGATAATAGGCTAGGCAGCTGATCTATCGTGCGATCTGAAATAAGAAGATCTCGAAATTTGGAATATAGGCAAGGAGCTCTTAGTCTGATATAAGTGTGCGTTGTTAATCAACTTGCTTCACTTTTTTCTTCCCCCCTCCCCCCCTAGTAGAAAATATTGAACCGATGCCGGGACGCTGGGAGAGAAACGCGTCTGCAGAAGCTACGAACTGGCCCAAGAAGAGGCCGGAGAGGTCATTCGAAGACCAATTAGTTTTGCTGAAGAAGAAATCTCCGCCCAGCGCCCCTCCGGCCCCGACGGCAGGAATAAATGAAGAATTTCCGAATCTAGGCGTTAACGCCGAGCTCGATGAGGGTGTGCTGCAGGCCTTCTCGGTAGGACCACAGAGCGCCGCACAGGAAGAACCTCCTATTTTACCTCTGCAAGGAGAAGACGAAGAAATCGCGAGCTTTCAGCAGGCTACCGCGGCGGCTTCCTCTCAAGGCCCGTTGATAGCGGCTACTAGTCAAGCGGTGGAAGTCGCTCTTTTGGATATGCAAGAAGTCCATCAACAAGATGTTTTGGCACAGGATGTGATGCCAGCACTCTCAGCGAGTGCCTCATCGTCCTCCTATTACTTGGACAACAGCTTGGATCAACAAGAGCCCACGAACCCTACAGCGTGTTCAAGTTCAACGTTGCTGAACAAGCCGATAGAAGCCGGGAACAGGACTTTTGTCCGACCCGGTAGGAATGCCCAGACAGTAGTTGGAGCGGGCCTTCCATCAGGAGCCAGGCGGCTAGGTCCAGGGAACCTTCTGAACTGGAAGGCAACCCTGAAATTCATGAAGAGTGCATGCGAGGAGAACGCAGCACTAATCCCGCCCAACCACCCACCGAAGCCACTCCTGCAGAAGGCAAGTGGGTTGGATGTATTCATGTCTCAATTGGACAAAGGAGTGTCTCCATTCGATGAGCAGTCAAGGCTGGCAGGATCCACGCTCAAGGCGTATCGCTTTGCGTTCAGGAAGTATGTGGAAATTATGTGGGCTTTAGACCTTGATGCTCACCCGCGGTTCTTATCTCCGGCTGCGGTTAGGCTCTTGGCACAAGCATTCCAGAAATGTGGAGACTTTACAAAATCCAAAGCCCAGTACGTTGAGAACGTTAAGTGTTATGCAGAGCTCATTGTGAGCCTGCATGCACAGACGTTGAAAACGTTCTCGCAAGTGCTGAAGTTGTTTTGGCGTGCTAAACCGATTACAGCACAAAGGCAGGGAGTTAGATTTTCCCATCTGCTGGTGATGGTTTTGGCGTGTTCGGAGAAGCCGCTGGCGAAGTTGGAGGCGGGTGGAAAGCAATACTCGGCAACAAGTTTCCTCCAATTTTGCATATTTGCTTGGTTTTTCATGATGCGGCTAGATGAGGCGTCAACGGCAACCAGAAAGATGTTTCATGGCTGGGTGAGACTGATAGTAGTGTCCGCCAAAAATAACAATCTAGCAGCTGCGCCCCAAGTAGTAGATCTATGCTGCTGCTGTGAAAGGGCGCCAACATTGGCGTCCAGGATCATAAAATTTTGCCCGAGGTGCGTCTGCAGAGATGAAGTGTGCGCGCTGTTCGCTTTCACGCAGGCTAGGGTGCTGGCAATTTTGTTGGAAAAATTGCTGCTCTTTGCCGGATTAGGTCCGGGTCAACAGGTGAGTCAGAATCTGGAACAACACGTATCTGCGACACATGAGCACTCTTCTTCATCATCACAAGTTACTACACAGAAGCCGCATGCGTGCAAAGATGCAGAGAAAGTTAAAAAGGACTTCTTCTTGCATTCATTGAGGATCGGAGGGGCGAAGTCGGCAGTCGATGCTGGATCCTCGAACGAAGAAGTAAGAGTAATTGGAAGGTGGGACTCTCTGCAGAGCGCAGAAAGATACATTGGAGACGCCAGAGCACTACCGGACTCGGTGGCTTTTGTCTGGCCAGTTCGTAAAGCAAAATTGTTTGCGTCACCAGGAGGTCTGCAGGGGTCTTCATCCTCTTGGGAGGTGCTGGGTTGATCTTCCTTTCGTTGTGCCTGGCGGTGGCCGATTATGGTCCGGCCTAAGGTGCTAGAAATTCGGGTTAGATCCCTTCCCCTTTCCCCTCCCCCCCCTTCTGCTTGACCTTGACTCAGTTGTCATTCCCCTCTCTCCTGTTTGAGTGGTCAGAACTTGAGAATCTCTGTTACCACAACCAGGCTTTGTTTTTCTTTGGGCGGTCGTAGTTTCACATAACACTAAGTTAGTCACATTTTTTCTTTTCTTTCCTCCGTTTAAGATATTAGACTAAGCGTAAATTTCAGCAGCGAATTATAATAAAATGGCAGACGTAGCACCACAAGCAGCTGCTTTAGCAGCAATGCAGGCGATGAGCGAGAACATGCTGAGGCAGGCTGCAGTTCATGAGAACGAAGGACTAGGCATCGCAACAGATGCACAGACTGCATTGGTAGCGAACGCTTGCGAAAATATTCGATACAAATGCACTTCCCAACAATATTTATTTGTGCATCGGCAGTTAGCATCCAGAACGTACGAGAAGCTAACCCACTCACCTTCGGCATTGAACTTGCATCCTATGGCGTTAACCGCGGCGCTGAGATGTGCCGCCATCCTGGAAGATAGGCACGCAAGCGCTATTATGGATGCGGTATCCAGAGCGATAACTGGGTCTTTCGACCCGAAATCAGACGAAATGAAAGTGGACATCAAAAGTGTATACGAGATCTTCATGAGCACGATGAAGATAAACTTACAGAACTTAGTTCCAGTAGAAGCGGGGGATGACCTGCAGCAGAGACAGTTGCGCGCAACGATAGCGACCAACTTTCTTCCGGATTTTGTCCAGCAGATGCAGAACGAACGAAGAAGGCTGGCAATGGAAAAAGCTACGAGCAAAGCAGTAGAACGGGCAGTGCAAGAAAAGATGAAAGAAGTACATGACCGCATGAGCACAAGATTAAAGCAAATGGAGGCAGAAATCAAGAATCTTCGAAGTGTACGTAGAGAAAGGACTCCGCCGAGGTCGACACCGAAAGGAAAAGGGAAAGGAGGAGGAGATGCTCTCCCGAAAGAATGGGTATGCACGAAATGGATGCAGGGTTCTTGTTCAGGAGCTAATTGCCCGGACGGGAACGCCCATAGAGGAGATTTGAAGAAGTTAGAATTTCTAAACACTAGATACTTGAACGGAAGACTATCGCAAGAGCAATTGAAACGTTTAGCATCATAAGAGTTCCCTTGCAGATATATCCTTCCCCCCCAAAATAATAAAAAAAAACAAAAGCCCAAGAACATACTTCCTTCCTGTTTACAAAAGTTTATCTTTACGTGCATTTTAGTCAGTTCGGTTAGAGCAGTTTGTTGAACACCACCTGAGTAGTACGTACACTCAGACTGTTCCCACACCTTCCCGTCTTTTACCAGTCCTTGAAAATGGAAATCTCGGAGCCCATCCTTGAGATTTCCCCACTGAAGTGACCACGGTCAACTTACAACATGCAATTTTTACACCAATTTTTGACCCACCCTCCCCCCCCCAAAAAAAAGAGAAATAAAGCACACAAGCCCTATACTCCACGCTGAGGTAGGCCATGGCTCGCGAACGCTTCGATGTGGAGTCATAATTTAACTGATCGGTTGGTTGACTGGATCACAAGCCGCTAGACCTAGGAAGTTAACTCAGAGCGGGAAAGAAAATCATCCCTTGCTCACGGGTCACTTTAACTTTTCTGACTTCTGAATCACATCAAGCTCCTCAAGTTCAACTTCCAGGCGAGGAACTCAGGTTCCCTTTCATGGATTTTAAGATGTCCTTTATCGAGATCGAAGTCTCATCGATAAGATATTCACAAAATAGTATAAGCAAGTTCTTTGGGGCAGGCCCTCTTAAAGGCTTGTATGTTTTTTCTGCTTTTGACACTTGTGAACATCGTGGACAAGTCGCAGATCTTGGTTTCGAGCTTAGGGCATATGAGCACCAAGGGCTCTACTTTACTGCCAACAATAGAACTTTGGCGGCACTTAGAAACTTAAAAGTGAAAAAGAAGTGGAAAAAGCTGAATTTGATAGTTGAAGTTACGACTTATGCAAAAGAAAGTTGGAGGCATACAACAACTAACAACGGTCTTGATATCCAAGTAAGATAACCAAACCCCACCCCAGTCAAGATGGTGTTTGGAGAATACGAAACGCCGGAAGAGCGGCGGTTTCGCCGGGAGAACAATATGTTCCCCGGAGACTTTCACGTGACGCCGGCAAAGCGCGAGCAGATCAAAAAACGTGAAGAACCGATGTGGCAAGTATACTTCGCAGAAAAACGCAGTCGCGAACAAAATATGCGCCACAGAGGTCTCGTGTCAGCCAGCGAATCAGAATCTGATTCCCAGTGGGGCCACCCAGTGGCGTTGAAGAAGAAGTTCCCGACTGCACGCAGCGTGTTAGCCCCAGACCACAAAGGTCCGTTGGTGAGACCAGCTCCACCTAAGGAATTCGATTCGGATCCAGAGTGGAGCGAGTTCACTGAGCAGGAAGAACGACAGCCGGGACAAGTTGCAGAGGCAACAAACCCGCTTTACAAGGCTTTTGCGAAAGGCAAACAGAAAGAAGAAAAGAGAAACTTGGTTTCCGAACAATACAGTCGCTTTTCCATGCCACAGGAGCTAGCGACCACGGAAGAAGAACACGATCATGGAATGGTATTGGACGAATTAGCGGACATCCAGCTGGAGGACGCACCCGTTACCCCTCACCAACCGCGGTTCGATATCAGGGTCACCCCGGAACAGTTGCGACGAGTCGAATTTCGACCGTCGGATCCGGCGGCTGCCTCTTCTTCAAGAGCACTTTTTGCCCCGGAGGCAGACCAAGGGCGCCAGAGTCTACGGAGACAGCGCTTGGACCTGGAGGTCGATGGAGGAGTGGAGGAGGAAGATGATTCCCCTCCAGCTCCAGCTAAGCGGCTGTCGAAGGCGCCGGCGGCGGAAGAGGTATCTTACCAAGATATTGAGTCGGACCTTAGCCCGAGTAAGTCGCTAGACATTCCCATCTCTCCGGTGGAGCGAGCACCACCGAAAATCATGGACAAGAAGCCCTTGTTGCTCCTGAAGACCCTCAACCACTACAAGCCGGAGGCAACTGGTCGGGGCATCCTGTTGGACGAGCAAGAAGAAGTGGACTTCGAGCACTCGATGACAGTAGATGATCAGAGAAGCTACGGCGTCCATTCCCTCCTTCCGGAGTACTTTGTTAATACAATTAACTACAACAAGCGCTCAGAGGTGCAAGACATCGTGGCAGGATGCCAAGTCATCGGCAATTGGCTGCTGCATATGGCGCAGAACTCGAAGGCGGCAAACGACCACCTCAAGTCCAATTTGCCGCAGCATTGCCAAGAGGTGTACAAAGGGAAGAGCATCGTGTTCATGGATGTCTGCTTGCAAAAAGCGGCCCAAAGGGCTGAATGTTACGACCCGGTAATCAAACGCAATAAGCAACAAATTTTGGACTGGACCAGGCGCTTCGCGGCAGGCATACCAATGTCAGGCGAAATCTTGCCGTGCGGGTTCTGGAAATTGCTCGACGTGGAGATTCCGGAGGCGAAGAAAGAGGCGGCGGAGGCGATGGCCTCAAGAGAACATAGTGTTCCGCGTGGCGACCACTGGTGTGAAGAACACCTCGTGGAAGAACTATGGCGACAAAAGGAAGTGATGATAGAAAAGGAATTATGGGAGCCTCTTCCCATAAACGAGCTGACGCCGGTAGGAGCAGCGAAGGCTTTCCCAGTGGCTCAATCAAATAAGGTGAGAGCCTGCATTGATTTTCGTTCGCAGAATAAACTTCAGATCCAGCATGAGAAAATGCGGCTGTTGGGTAGCCGTGCTGCACTTGAAGTCTCGTGCGCCCTGGCGTCAGATCGTTTACACTGGCGGAAGCGGCCTCTGCTGCTACAATCGCGAGACGACACAAAGAAGGACGTTCTCACCGAGAAAGAAATTCGGGACAACATCCTCGATCCTCGTGCTCCACCCGAAACGAATGAGGAAGAGCCCAGTGAGCTCACCTCTAAAGACTTCCCTGGGGTCCTTCCAGATGACTACGCATTCATCCCATACTCAGGGAAGAGAGACAAATCCGGCTACTACTACCAGCATGCGACCAAGGTGCCGGCTGAAAATGCGGCATTTTTTGCGGTCCCGCGCCGGGTGCTGGACGAAGACCTCCCGGAAGGATCTTTCGCCACGGCCTTTTTTCCAGGAGGTTCACGACGCTGGCTCCTCATCAAAAGCAAAGTAGCTCTTTTTGGGGCACTTTCATCAGTTCACGAAGCTGTAAACAGTAGTGAGATCATCCAGCTAATATGCCATGCTATCCTTTTTGTCATCGCGACTATGTATATCGATGACAATCAGATACAAGCCAAGCCAGGCGCCTTAATGGCCCAGCTTGAATTGGTGGATCTGTTTCTGCACCTTGCGGGCTGGCAACAAGCAGAAGAAAAGAAAGATCAACGCCATCGCTTCCAGCGCTCGCTGGTCGTCCTGGGCCTCGCATATACGCTGACCCCGGACGCGACACTGCTGATCATCCCAGACCGTCTGAAGATAGAAAAGTGCAAGAGAGACGGCCTCACCCTGATTTCACAGTTCGAAGCAAAGCAGATCTCACTAGATCTACTCTTGAGCTTTCGCGGACTGTGCCGTCACTGCGCACAGTTAGATCGAGTGAAGCTCTTCTATGCACGCAGCCAGGACAGATTTGTTTCGAATTTCGACAAGTTCAAGCGTAACACGACGCAGCGCAAGCGTGCGTCGAGCGGAGTGCAGCTCATGACATGGGCGCTAGACTTCATTCGGCCACTCGAAATCAGCAAAGGCCGAGTAGGCAAGCAGTTGTCACACGGGTACACAGATGCCGCCGGGGAGGACTTCGAAGGCCTAAATGAAAAGTTACGTTCAGGCCAGTTTGACAAGCTGCACAGCCATCACTTGAAAATAGGGGGCTACCTAGCCCATTCTTCAGGCCACTACAAATGGTCCCTGCGAATCACCGAGCTGCCGCGTTTCCTCAGAAATGAGAAAATGCATATTGGGATCTTCGAGGCGTTGGCTGCGGCAGTAGGGCAGAAGCTCTGGCTTCACCTCCTGCAAGATGACTTATTAGTCCTACACATGGATAACCTCGGAGACGTCTTTGCGATGGCGGCGAACTCCTGCAAGTGCCCAGTGGTGCAAGCAATATCGCATGGCTACCATCGGTTCCAACAGAAGCATAACCTCGATTCCTATATCACGTGGATTTGCACACGACGAAACGTCTCGGACCCACTGACACGGGCTTACCGAGAGCGTGCTCTGGCAACCTTTTTCGACAACGCGCAGGAGCTATTTGTTGAGGAAGACTTTCTTAAAAAGAATCACCGCATCTGGGGCGCGATTTCCTCTGCCCAGATCAACTTCTACTGAAGTAGCTTTCTAAATTTCAGGCTTCATACTATGCACATATCCTGTTCAGCCGCTTGCGGACTGACAAAACTTGACTACGATCACAACATGCAACAACACTACTTGGTTTTACAGATGTATTACCCTCATTCTTCCCCTCCGTTCTTCGGAACCATGCATTGAGACCCCATCTTCCTGCCTAACCTTGCCTCTGGGCCCCCCCAGCTTCAGTTAGGCGGTTAGTTTTCGCTTCAGGTTGATTTGGTTCGTCTCCTCCCCAAATATTCAGATCGTTCAAATGTTCCATTGCAACTAGGTTGCGTGCGTAAGCCTTATAGGAGATCAGGAGACGGCCTGATCCGTATGGCGTTAGCCAGATGTTCAAGAATGCAAGGAGGAGAGAGATCAGCGAATTTTATCATGGTTGGTGTAGGCTGGGATAATAGACAGATACCAACCTTTTTACTACAGAAAAATAATGTTTTCTTTGATTAACGATTTACCTTCTGACGCTACTGGAATAGATTGTTCTAATATTATTTCGTTTTGATTCTCACAGGAAAATAATGACTGGAATAGAGTGCTTACGACTTTGTACTTGGTTTTCGCAAAGAGAGACACGTTTCGCTGCTACGAGATAAGGTACTGAATGGAGTAGAATCATGCAGAACTTGTGTTAAGTATAGTTACATCGATCAGACTACTTCTCGCAAAAATTTCAGAGGCCACTCTGTGAGGTCTTCGACTTATCAAATTCGCAAAATTGTTCTGAATTGAAAAGGATTGATTAGACTGACTGTGCTTGATTTTCTGATTACGTATAGATTCCTCATATGCATGTCTTCAGTTGTATCAGAATTTGAGAAAGAATGTACCCACGACGCAGCACTTTACAAATTCGAGAATCGCGTACGCCTCCGAATTGCACTTTTTGAGGACCTTCCAGAGCATGTTGTTGTAAGAGCTTACCTTTCCCACCCCCTTTGCATGTTGTCACTAATTCAAATGTCTGAGCTAATGCGCCTTTTCGAGGTTCCCTTACACCGACACGGATCTGGGGTCCGGAACTGTAAATTAAGGGGAAACAAACAACGAAAAGAAAAACATCCGCTACTAGGGGGTCGTTTACGCTGTGGATTCTGCACTAGTTATTTCAAGTTCTTGGCTCTTTACTGTCTAAGCGTTTCCTGTGGACATGAAAATATGGGGATAGATGCGGTGAGTGTGTTTTTCATTTTTGAGTTTGTGTATAGGTGTTGATTGAAGTTATCCTTGTGGGAAAGAGGGCTGTCACCTGGGACAGAGAACAAACGCAGCGAAGACCCCGATAAAAGTTTTGTAATGTGCAGAACAAATTTGTTGTTCTACGTACTAGATTTCGTAGTCGTGTTCATCTTGAGAGAAGAAACCGTTCTAAACGAGTAGTTACCTGTTTTGAGCGATGTTGGCACGTTGTTGTATAGTGATTGATGTTTCCCGTGCACAGGACGCCTGAAAATTCGCCTCCCCTTTTCCCACATTTCCCTGCAAACGTGTACATAAGTGGTCTTTGGAACAGATTGAAACTTATGTCTTGCAAATATCAGAACAAGAAAGGGCTATGTTCGAAAAAAGCTGTGTTTCGGAAGTTGTCTTTGTGAAAAGCGTTTTCCCGATTTTTTTTGGGTCTTGTCAAGTGTCTATCATGTACCAACTTTTTTACTTTGTTGATTCTAACGCAAACTCGAGATACATATGGAAAAGTTGTATCCTTCAGAAGAATGGTAGCGCATTGCGAAAGCGACTCTAGTGGCGAAAAATTGAACATGACTCCGCGGCGCTGTCTCGGCTGCGGCTTTAGACTAACAAAATGATTAATCGCTGTCGATGAAACCTGAAGTGCCGACGGAGACAACGACACAATGTTCAACGATTTCAGTTTGGGTTCTACGCAGCACGGGCAACATGACCCGTCTGCTGCTGATGCGGTGCCCAAGAAGGAACGCAAAACGAAGGACAAAGATGGCAGTGGTGAGGGGAAAGGGGCGAGCAAAGAGGGTGGCAAGGAAAAGGCCAAGATGACGAGTAAGGATCGTGTGCGGCAAGCTCTAAACACCAAGGCGGACACAACTACGATTATCATCGGCCGAAACTATGTCACGGAGGCTGATGCATATCTACCCTACGGGACAAAGAAGGCGCCTGCGAGGGTGACGCCGAAGTACCCCGATCTCGCTGCAAGTACTGAATTTAGAAATGCATGATAAATGCGATAGGTGTAAAAACTGCTTTCAACATCTCGGCTTGTAATTAATCAATAATACCGCTCACCTACGTCTACAGAAAACACGACGGTGCGCAATCCGAGCATGGGTATCCAACCTGGGTTGAAAGCTGCTGAGCAGCCGGGCGCGCCACAATCAGTAGAGTCAATGATTGCGCAAGGTCTACATTTGGATAAACCTGTCCAGCCGTTTTACGAGCTTTCTCCTGCAGAGCAGAGTAAGATCCGGTTTAACCTCACGGTTAATCGAATCCTCATGTCGTGCGGAATTGCCTTCGCCGCTGGGTGCTGCGGAGGTGTGTGGTACTACCTCAAAGTACGGGTACTAAGCGTTTTTTACATCTACATATATGCTTTGTTTTGCTTGTTGATGTCGTATGTTCGTTCGATGTATCGTATAGTACCCATCATTTGAACTTGAAATTGGAACTACAACTATCTCTGATGTAAACGTTTTTTAGAAGCAGAGGTTGGTATTAAAGTGTTGTAGTTTTTTAAAACATACTGTAATAAGGGGGAGGACGACGATGACCCAGAATTCCCGTCTTCGACGCCTGCGCCTGCTGCGACAACAGCAGCACCATCATCGCGAAACCTTGAAGATATTTCGACTGTTCGTTACGAGATTCAGCAGGCTCTGAGACAGGAGCACCAAGGACCAGTCTTGTAATGCTGCGCAGACAGAACCAGGAGTCTACGCAGCAAATAAATCAACCCCCCCGTTCGTGCAGTGCAGACTTGGAATCGTCGTGCAGTGCAGGGTCGCAATCTCGGAGTCTCGACATCTTCTAGCTACTCCGTAAATTACTTCTTCTGATGTAGTGCTGACGGTGGAACCACGAAATAATACACAGGGCGGCGACGATGATGACGAGGATCCTTTTGAGCCTTATGCTGATTTGATTGAAGAGTCGTCAACGGAGGCGGTCGCAACTACCACAACAACGACCACAACCGACTCAGCGGCCTTCCTCTGTATCGGGGAGTACTGCTTTAGCAGTGTCGCTTGCCAGCAGTTTGACGGAAAGATACTCACTTATGAAGTGGTGGTGTTAATAACGACAAAAGTATACAGACAATGTCTACTTCAGGTATCTTTCACAAAGTAAAAGTAATCCTGTCGAATCAGCTATACCAGAACAAATAATAGATTGTCCTCGTAATCGTATCCCTCCTTCTTCTAGCTTGGTCTTCCCACAAGTCACATCTTTCATTCCATGCGGATTGCAGCCAATCTTTCGGAAACGTATGCGCCTCTCATCACTACAGTCGATTCGTTTACCGATTGTCTTAATCAGACCTTTGCAGGAACGCCGTTTGCGGGTATTCGCACCTGTAGTTGTTGATGCACTTCTCCGCTATCATACTTGATGCGTGCTGTAGTTTCTTGCCGAAGAAAAACAAGAATATAGTGTCTGAAAGGAATCATTATCAGCTCTCTCTTAGTGACGAAATATTTTTTCGAAACTACACTCAGCTACGGACCCTCTGTGCGCTAACCCCGGTTTCGCGTGCAATGCAATCCAGCTTATTCCGGCCAATCTGTTGCCGTTTCTAATGGGATTATCTGCGAAAGCAGGGGACATCAGTTGTGGTTGTCAGCTATGTCAGTGGCCGATGAATTATATTACATCGGCGGATGGTGTCGGATTTTGCTCAGAACAGAATGCACGCGCTTATGTGGAAGGTGATCCATGCGGCTCCGTCTGTGGACTGAGCTGGCGTACTTTTTACTGTTGGAAAGAGACTGTTTTTCGAAGTGTACTAGACTCATGGGAGGATGGTTTTCATAATGGGTCTGACTGCATTACGTTGGTTATACTTACATGACTTCAAGATGAATTAGTAATGTCGGTGAATAGTGATGCCACAATTTCATTTTCTATGAATAAGGTGATACATCTTTAACAAGTCTCGTGTTACCATTGTCTCACAACAGCCGTTACGGTAGCGTCGAATGCAACAGCTCTCGTTGCGAACAGTACCACGACTAGTACGACTTCGACTTCTACCACCACAATAGACAGCACAATCTGTATTGGGCCCGCGTATCGACCGACCGATCATCAGTGTCCGATGTGCACGCCGTACCACTCGAGGATCGTCGCTTCCATGGCAAACATGCTGCTTTCCACAAGTACTCGCGAATAACGCTAGGATGGATCGTTCACTTCTAGAAGTAGACTACAATTACTCACTTTTGTTGTGTCAATCCTGAATTTTTTTGCCGCCGCTTTTTTACTGACATCAAAATCAAGAAAGAAGAGTTTGTCAACTTGAAATGTTAATCTTCCACTTCGTTCTGTCCACAGGTGCAGCCTTGGTTCAATGCGTCCGCCGCACTTATGAGGGACAGCAGGCCCTGTCTTTCTTATCGCAGGGTAGACGGTGCAGCGATCAGCGTCTGTGCTTCGCGTTTGAGGTTATGCTGTTTGAGTTCGCGCGGGAGGATCCTGCATACAATTTGGCGAATAACCAGATTTGCGGGTGCGAGTTGTGCAAGTGGCCTCGCGATTGGCTCAGCTACGGCAACGGACGGAATTGCCTGAATGCCGCCAACATCGTTGCTGGCAAGTGGTGCGGCGGCTACTGCAACCAGACGTGGCCTGTTTTGGGTGCCGGCGTCTCGACCGACGGATGGACCGGTTTGACGACGACGCCAGCGCCCGACTTGGACATCAATGGCACCAACGGGACGAACGTGACGAGTACATCTTTGCGACTTCTGGACGAGGCAGGGCACGCGAACTCGAGGTGGCTAGAGACGACGTATCTGGACAACGTGCGAATGTTGGAGGAAGAGATGTACGGTTCGTTTTCGCCTTACGGGAGCAATCAACATGGTGGACACCTTGGCAGCAATTGGCGCTCTCAGAAGTTTGCGGCGCCTTGCACTGCAGACATGTACACCAATCCGTTGGCTGTGCTTTCTGCCCTCGAAGAGCCTCCTGTTCTTTCCGGAATGCAAGATGTGGAGAGAACTAGTAGATTAGGTAGTACTAGTGCAGTGGATCCGGAGACGGGCAGCGCTTCGATGGCCGCTTCGAGTCATGGTGAGAGCGCTTCACAGAGTGCGGGAAGCGCGAGTGCAACAATTGAAACCGGAAGGGCTCTGGGTGCAAGAGATGGCGATGCTTCCAGTGCTTTCAGGGGGGACGGAAGTGCTCAAGCGACCACCCTCTTGCATCGCAGCGACGAACACGGACAAGATAGTTTACCCGAAGGAAGAAGAAGAAGTAAGCACTTGACAAAAGAGAGAATGACTGGGAGTAGTAAAGCTTCCTCATCCACGTCTAGCGGGTCCTCGTTCGGATGGCTCACTTCTGCGTTGAGTAATCGGTTCTCAAAGCTCCAAACAGGGTTGCTAGGAAACGCCACAACACTGTCCTTCCTTGCCCTTCCGTGGTCTTTGCTGCCGTCGTCGCGGACTGATCATGACAGGGGTACTACTGCGCAAGGAGAACTGGGAGGTAACGAGCAGTGGGGAGGTTCGAGATCTTCCTCAAATCCGCACGACAATTCCTTTAGTGGCAGAGGCAAAGCTAGAGACGTAGACACACCGGGATTGGCGGCAGCCACCACAGAGTCGTTGACTACGACTAGCGGTTCAATGTGGGCGTCCTTAATAGCTGCGGACATGAAAACAAAGAAATCCTCCTCTGCAATTGCACCCACTTCTCAGATAGTAAAGGAAATAAGTGGTAGTGCTCTATCATCGTCGGTGCCAGGAGCATCCACATACTCAGCGCAGGACAGTACTTCACAGCACAGCAGTCATAGCACCGCCGATGTCTGCAGCGCCTACCAGCCAGTGCCTCCCACGGGTTTCGTTCTGGATTCAACTTCGGGTCTGTTCGCCGCCTCCCTCGAAGACGGGCGCGCGGGTGAGTCAGAGGCTATGTGCCATCTAGTTGCGCACGATCTGCACAGCTGGGGACGCCCACGCTCGTCCTCGCTAGATATTGAAAAGAATGGAGGTAACCTTGAGGCAGAAGTGGAAGGGACGAGCAGTACCAGCATATCGTCGTCCACAGCTGCTTCGTCGACAAGTGCAAAAAGTGGCACCGCGGAATCTTCAAATCATTTAGTGCAACCAGTTTTTACACGCCGCGTCAGGGTAGAACGCATTGTCGATCCAAAGGAAGCGCTTGCTGCTGCATCGTCCAGTGACAGAATAGGTCATGCGCACAGGACAAGCAGGGACGAGACGCAGAGTGCTCGCGATCAAGATAGGACGCAACTTTCATCTTCCCCTTTAACTAGTGCCTCTTCAATACCTGCAAGTGGTAATAGAGCGGCGGATACGACGAGTACATCAACAATGAGTATTGCAGGAACTACAACATCAAATGCTGGTGTTGATATTTTAGTCGACGAGGACCGACAGGAGGAGTTGCTCGTGGATGTATCGAACGGGCGGTGGAGCCGAAGTCCATTTTCGCCAGTGCCTCTTTTTGGAAAACCGCCACAGGACAGGCTATTTCAATACTTGTTTCGGCCGCGAGCAAGTAGAAAACCAAAGCAGGCGGATACCGGGAAGTCAATCACAAAATCACTATCAAGAACAGCAAAGGCTTCTCTTGAGAATGGCGGGACGTCTTCTGCAACCACTACTTCCACTTCCCACCAGGAAGCGCGGGAGAGAGGTAGCACTTTGACAAACTCAGAGGAATCTGAACCGGCTGCGACTAGTAGTGCTACCAAGAGAAAATCTGACGCGAGCAGTAGCGAAAATCTGACGGCTGGCTTGAGCGAGGTGGGCATCGAGGATCATGATGTTTTAGCTGCCATGGATGGACTTTGGAACCGTGGCGACCCTCGAGCGGTGTTTTCGCTTCATTTGCTGGTAAAACGAGTTCGCGACATACGGAGACGTACGCTGCTTGAATCGGTGGGAACTGCAGAGAAGACGACTGAGGCTAGCAATACGGCGGCTTTCCGCTTCGAGAAGCCTGCTGCAAAGACGGCGGAACAACCTGTCTTTTCTGAAAAGGCCTCGTCGCTCGCAGTGAAGTTCAAGGAGAGAGTGTCTGGTGATGCCAGTAGCAATGCTGGGAGGTAGCCGCCGGGGCACGATATGTTATAGATGGTAGTGCTCGATCGATGTATTCAACTTGTTCTTGAATAGACGCGAATTTGATTATATATCTGAGTGATTACCCAGACGCATTGTTCGAAAGTTTTAAGATTACCCTGTATCAAAAGACCATCGCCGGTCCCTTGGAGAGTGCCATTAGTTCGAATGCCAAAAAACATTTGTCGTTGACATCAAGTGCTTGTGGTTTGTCCAATTTTTTACGAAGACGGATTGTATAGCGTAATCGTCTGGCTAATTGTACAGACGCCAAAGGGAATAATTTTCGAGCCAGTTGTTGTACTTCTCTTTGGATTTTTTGTAGTAGCGCATGCGCATCCTCTTGTTATGCCTTTGATCTGAATAAGCCCTTGAACTTGAATCCTCCTTGAATCCTTCTTGTAAAGACAGAGTGTATGAACCAACACGCTTTGATGTTCACTCTCTCACAGGTGTCCTACATAAGCAGGTAATCCATGGGACAGCTGCTATACATTTTTCTGGTGTTCGGCTTTTTAGCTTGATCGCCGTTCGCTCTTGTGCCAAAAACCATGTAAACGCTTCACTCTTGCACAACAGGTGCTTCCTATCACAGATCCGCGCTGCCAACACAAGCGCTCAACGCGTGCTTCTTTGCCGAAGAAAGATCACTGATGGACCGAGGTCACTGGAAAGATCCTGCTCGACACATGTTGTACTAAGTAATCTGCGACAATTAAGTCCTAGTAAAGAAACCATGCTATATTGCGTTTCTGCTTTCGTGAAGCCCGTGAGAGTCTGTGGACTTTGGTGCGACACTTGTCTGTACGGGTGTGGCATTAGGGAGATGCCACGGAATGCGCTTCCACGTTACGCCTACGACCACGTTGGTGGCAAGCTGCGACCTGGTGGGAGTTTGAACGCTGCGAGAATCTTGCATCAGGCCAATTTCGGACGAAATTGTATCGTCTGTACAGCTCTCTTGCTTCTCAGTGCGGTAGTTCCGTACGCGTTTTTTTCCGCCGTATGCAAAGACACGCCTGAGGAGGAGCTCTTGTTTATTTTGTCCATTGTTTCGCCACTCCTGTCCATGGTAGCAGTTGTGGCTCCGATGGTGAACACTGTGCGGCAGCTTCGGAGCTTCGCGAACCCCTACCAGCAGGTTGCAGCGTTCGCGGCAGGAGAAGACTTGGACGAGTTAGTGGATGATGGCAATGTCGAGCAGGAATCGTCTGTTCCATCTTTGGGTAGAGATTCAACAGCCAAACACCCAGGAGCGGAAATCGAAATGACCGCACCCACACGCGCCCTGGGTCTGTCGTCGGCACGCCTCTCCCAGGGTGATGATGCTTCTAGAATTAGAGGACCTGAGCAGCAGATTTCGGAAAATATGGAGTTGCGTGATATAGGACAGCGAGACGACCGTTCTGGAGATGAGGAGGAGCGAACTCAGATCTTGGACAAGAGAGGGGTAGATGCCCTCTGGCCAACCTCTACGGAAGGAACTGAATTCGAGTACGACGGTGAAGACCCGCACGCGAGCTTGTGTCCAGTAGCCTCGAGAGCCCTGGCAGCATTAGGAAAACTCCCAGTCACGATGTTTCGTACGCAATTGGTCTGCGCGGTGCTGGGTGTCTCGTATGGGATTCAGGTTAGGAGCGAGCCCGTCGTTGTGAACAACATGGTTCAACTCCTCTTTTTACTCTTCTACCTCTCTGTGGTTCGGTATCTTGAATCTTTCGTCGCGATTAGTGCGTCGGCGTCCGACAGCGTCGACAGCGAGACGCACTTGTCCTTGCAAGAGGAAATGGGCGAATTTTCGTTGAACGAGGTTGACAGTCCAACCGGCTCCATAACTACCTCTGGCCTGCCTGCTGAGCGAGTCGATGAAGATGATGCTGAGTTTCGAGCGCAAGAGGCTAGCAACAGGCTTTTTGATCAAGGCCGTAGTTTTGGAGATGGTGAAGCAAGTGCAGATAGCAACAGTGTTGTGCCAACGGCGGTCTCGGCGACGCAAATCGGCCGCCAGATTGGAGAAGAGCCACATGAAGTGTGCAAAAACTTCGATATCAGGCAGCGGAAAAATACAGGTGCAAAATTGGTTAGGTCAGCGTTGACAGGAAGTGACGATGAGTCTGGCAAGTCAAAAAGCTGGCGTATAGGTTTCGTGCTCTCTTTTTCTATGCGATTGGGCCTTGTCCTCTTCATTTGCGTTAACTACTGCTCGCTCCTGCTTGTGGGGATAGCGATTATTGCGTCGACTGTTTAAGGCACAGATATTGGAAGTGCAATCACTTCGCAAACTGCATAATGCACAAAGTTAGTTTTCTTTTCCTTCGATAAGATCCAATATTTCAATCTTGATGTTAGAGTTTGTTGATAGAGTTGATGCAAAAAGAAACTGCGTGAGTAAAAAGTGCGTAAGTAGATAACTGTCAATTATGAATTTTCATCACGAAATCACTTGGTGAACCCTTACACTCCCTTATCGGTTGTCCTGTCTCTTGCCTCTATAAAGCCCCTTCCTGAATCTGGCGCCGTTGATCGACCTGCCGCGCGTAATTCAGAGTCGCGATCCGGCTTCGTTGGATGCGTCAATCTGTGTGATTTACCTGATGAGCAATGGAGTGTGGTCTCTCTACGGCTTGATTCTTGAGGACTTTGTGGTCCTCCTTCCGAGTGTCGTCTCATACGTTCTCTCCGCCTTCCAGATGCTGCTCATTCTTTGGACACGCCGTGCCCGCGTGACCGAAGAGTTATGTCCTCTAGACATGGGTTTTCTACTAGCACTGTTTCGTGTAGTCGCCGATGCGCTGCCATGGGGAAGTCGTGGAACAGGAGAGGAGGAGGATGAATTTGGTCATTCAGAAAGAAATGCTTCACAACTTCCGTATTCGTTCATCTTGACGCGTCGTGGATCCGATACCACCGCAGGCGGTAGTAAAAACAGTGCTGATCCGTCTTTCGACCGCATAGGATCATCATCTACAGAATTAAGTGGTTTCAAGAGAAAGCTCAGCAGAGATCACAACCGGCGCACGGGATCGAAGTCAGAGGTTTCTGCCATGAAAGGTGGTCAAAAAACTGGGCATATTCAGTGGTCAATGCCATCCGATCAGGAAATGTTCGCATCAAGAAAGCGAAAACGGGCACGCTCAAAACCAGGGAGCAATGCAACATACACGCCTAGTAATGCCACCCTCACGCCAATACGCGGCATATCTAAAATATGAAGAACACCGGACCAGATCGTGGTTTGGGTTGTGTATTCCTTACATCCACGGGTGAATGACGATCCATTCGCGTAACTTCGCATTAGCATTATGTTGACGCCCATGATGTAAACAGGATTGGATATTCATGTGGAGTTAATGTTGGAGATCCCGCTTCTGCTCTCAGAAATCCGGAAGTATGGAACGCCTTTGGCTGCGGTCCTCTTGTCTCGCAGAGTACACAAGAGGACAATGATATAGAAATATGAAAAAGTAGCAAGAGATACTAGCAGAGAAATCTGGGCTGTAAAAAAAGTTAAAGTTTTGGAAGTCATAATTGTATATTACCGAGCGTAGGCCGACCGAGGGAACTCTGAGAGAACGAGGGACTCTGCTGTTTATCGTTTGGACAAGAAGACGAACGAGAGCCGATGTTTTCAAGTCTGACACGGCACGGATAGGATCATGAATATCTAGTTTGTTTGTGTTACAAAAATGGCGGGGTCGGCCGGTATGGTGCTTTCGGCCAGTCCTAGATCCCATCGGCGGGCCGCCTTGGTGTTCCTCGCGTGGGGGTCTGCGGTTACGGCGGGACTGCGGCTTCGTTCGACAAGCCACAGGACGAAGAATGCAGGTAAGCACGGCGGGCGTACTTCGGACCACAACGATGTTCTTGCCTTGCTGCAAGGCATGCTCACAGACGCGAAAAACGAACTGAGTGCAAAAGAAGCCACGTTTTCAAAGCTGTTGTCGACCTGTACCGCAGATGTAAAAGAGCAAGAGCGTGTGGAAAGAAGCGCGTGGAATCAGCTTGCTTCGACTGAGAAGTCGCTCGCATCGCTGAAAGCGCAGCTATCTTCCGGTCAGGCGAAACTGGAAAAGAGCTCTTCCGAGGTTACTGCGGCAGAGGAACGGGTTAGAACTGCAAGATCTGACGCAAAAACAGCAAGCGACTCCTTTAACCGGGAGCGCGCATCCTTGACAAAAACGCTGTTAGCCTTGGAACAGGCACGTCACGAGAGAAAGAAAGGTGGCGTGAATGCAGAAGAGAAGGGACTAAATGGTGATGGAGGAGCGCTGACGGTCATGATGGCAAATTTCGAGTCGCAAACGCGAGCTGATCTAACAAAAGCAATCGCGAAATATAAAGAGGAGAAGGTACCACAGTTGATTCAGAGTGGTTATCTGACCACTAATTACTCCGAGTACTAGCGCACCACTAATGACAAGGTTATTCGTTCTAATTCCAAACTTTTTTTCCACGTCGACCCAGCTTATGCGTGAAGACGTAATCCGCAGTGCGCAAGAGGCGCTAACGGTGCAACAAGACGACGTGGTCCGGCTGCAGGAGAGTCGCGAAAGTCTACGGGTCGAAGCATCTCGTGCTTCGAGAGAGATTGCGAAGATGCGCGACGGACTAAAAAGCGTGCAGAGCGGACTTGCAGACGATCGTGCAGTGTGCGCGAAGCACGGAGAAGAGAAGAAAACGGCATTGGCGGAGTTGAGCCGTCGGGTCTCCTCACTAGAAGACGCGGTTACGAGTATGAAGGGTGACGCAGCTGTGTCGGTGGAAGCGAACGAGGAGGAAAAGGAAGCTGAGGTCGCGGGGAAGACGGAGAAAGGGAGTCAAGGCACGACGGAGAAGCGCGAGGACGCAGAGAAGGAGGAGAACGAAGAAGAAGCAAAATCGACGACAGCGCAGGCACAGGCAGCGAAGAAGGCCGACTCGAAGCGTGCAGAGAAGGTTCAAATGGCTGGTGAGACGATGGAAAACGAAGACCAGGAAGATCAAGCGCTAGAGCAAGAGGTTGTCGGTGACGCTACCCGGGCGTCGGAATCCACTGCCGATGAAGCCGACAAAACCGATTCTGAAGCCGACGACCAAAACGATGACGACGCTGATGTGCTGAAGCAAAGCGGAGACGAGAAAAATGGGGACTACGCCTTGTCTTTTCTGCAGACTGTGGGTTTCAACTCTTTGCGGCTGCAACAAGCGCTGACATTTGTATCCGAGGTGTCGCCACAACTTGCATCCCTGATCCAGAATAGCGCGCTACAAACCAGCGCAAAAAGTGTAAGGTCTTTTGTTGTCGTTTTTGTTAAAGGAGTCTTTCAACGTGGACTTCAATTTGGTAGACAAGTACTAGACTGGATGAGTAGAAGCAAGTACTACTGTTCTTGTGAGAGGTAGTATGCCTGTTGTAAAGCCATCAGCCAGCGTGTGTTCATGTTATCCCTTCATGACGTGCTAGCAGAGGCCCCTTCGACAATGTGGCTGAGATGATCAAGCAAATGGTGAGGCGCCTAGAGCAGGAACAGGCTGAGGATGCGAGCAAAGATCAGTTCTGTCGCGACTCGCTGAAGAAAGCTGACCAGAAGAAGGAAAAACTGCAGAAGGAATTGAAGAAATTCCAAGCGCGCGTTGCCACTACAGAGGCGCTCGTCTCGGAGCAGGGCCTGAATTCAGACAAGACAAAGCGACAGCTTTCCCTACTAGCAGAGGAGCAAAAAAGGGACACGACTGGGCGGGCGGCGGAGAAGCAACAAAACAAAGCGACACTGGATCGGGAGCGTGCGAACGAGAAGAAACTCCATGGTGCGGTTACCGCAATGCAGGGCGAGGATGCAAACGTCTTCGGCATGCTGAAACAGCTGCTATGGTGACAAGTTGTATCTCTCGCTGCATGTTTACAATGTCAATACATACATTCCTCTTTCACAAATTACGATTAACTGCTTTCATTCCTTCTGCACGACACCCAAGCTCTCGTCCAGAATCTCACACAAGAGGAAAAGCAGGCCGACGAGGAGTTTACAGAGTTGAGTGACCGTCGTCGTGTCGAGACCGCAGCGTTGTCTCAGTCAGGCGAGATGCTAGAATTGGAGCGTGAACGGCTTAAAACGCAGCTCTTGCAAGAAAAGGAGGACGTCAGACTTACAGAAGAAGAGCTGCAGGCGGTGGAGCAAGGGATCGTTAGTTATGAATCAAGATGGACTTCGACTTTTTGTACTAGATCGCAAGTTTCACTACAGGAAGTATTGATGTTCTAAAGCTTAGGTACAGAGCGAGAAGTCTATTTACATGACGATCTCTAATCGCTTCTCAAAGACGAATGCGCACCGAAGGCTCTTAGTCCGGAAGAGAAGCAGGCTCGCCGTCAGGAGACTTTAGAATCGCTAAAAGAGGCGTTGAAGGTGCTACAGGGCGAAAGCTAAATGTGTACTTAGGAGCAAGAGAAGAGTGGGTTGGCGGAGAGCGGTTGATGGAGTTTGGCCTGTGGGGACGACTAGATTTTGTATTGTTTTTTTCATCAGATTCAGAAGATAAATTTCTGGATGTACAGATTGTGATGCTACGACTGTTGTACAGAAGAAGCTTGAAGCTTGTTAAGACTCTTCTTTCTAGTAAGATGAGGCGCGTTTCCCCTTCGCGATTCAAGCAAAGTGAAATTGGATCAGAAAGTGTTCCTCACAGCAAAACTTGATTTCGTTGGTTCTCTCTAGTACAGATTTTCACTGATTTTTTGCATTGAAATAGAAGTAACACCGGATGAAGTTGCGGAAGATGTAGAATCTGCGCCACTGCTGTGAGGCGTAACCTGTTGCTCACAGGTCAACGCACTTCAACCATGTACGGACCAACAACGACATGGCTGCTACGAGCAGCCGTTCTATTTGGGCCTTTCTTGTCGGTTGTGGTCGGGCGGAATATGGCGCATGCTGCAGGTCGCAGGAAAAGCAGAGCGAAGCATGGTTCTGTGCCACAAGTTGCTGTTGTTCCTGAATTACTCCCGAGTGCAGATGGCGATATCATACCTGCGTCGTTGCGCACAGTGCATGACGAAAAGACATTTCAGCTTGACGACATTCTGAATTGGCTTGCACTGCACAAAACATTTGTGACGTCGCGCGGCTACTTTACCCTCGAACCGGAACCCGGAAAGCTTGCCGCGGGAGAAGAACCTACTCTGATTGTATGTTTCTGAAAGTGTAGAGAAAGACATCTGTAGCTTTAGTTTTTTCCTCATTTCGATGTGGCTTTAGTTTTTCCCATAAGCAAGGTCAACAACGCCGTTCCGATCTCATTGCGAGCACCTACCTTTCTCTTTCCACCTGGTGGGGCCTTATGTGGCAGAAGACAGGAATTTCCACTCTGAGCGCTCTACTTTAACTCAACTACTGTCCCCGTCAGATCATCTAGAGTACGACTACTTTCCTACTTCTTCGCTTTTATGTTCGCTCTCACTTCTAACACTCATCTCACCTACTTAATCTTTCCAATTTTCAAAAAGAAACTCATCTAATGCCCTACTACGCCAACAATCACAAGTTCGGTACACGACAGCGCTTCGTGGTACATCAATTGTCAGCCGAGGAACGAGAGGCGCTATTCTTAGTGCCACCGCCAGTGGTTGGAAGCGGAGATATCGAAACGGCCGGTTTCTCTACTGATGCGTCTGGCAGTGTTGCGCTAGGAAGCCAAACTCCTTCCGCTGGAAGCGCGCAGAGCGGCAATGTGGAAATGGCGAGTGCGGCCGGTGGGAGCGGTCTTGGCGGCGGCAGCGTTGTAAGCGGCAGTGCCTTGGGTGGAAGCGGTTCTGGAAGTGGCAGTATGGGAAGCGGAAGCGGTAGTGCAGGAAGCGTTGGTAGTAGCGCTGTCGAACAGGTGCCATTGTCGATGAGCGAGCCGATTTATTATCGGCCCACCACTTTTCCTAAGGCGCAGGGGCTCGGATGTGGCATCTCTTTACCCGAGGAAATGGGTAAGCGCACGAGAGAGCGCATTATGCGTCCGCTATGGGATATGCGGGACAAGACAGTGTATACAGCTTTCTTGAACGATTCGATGATAGCCTAGCTTGCTTAAAGTTTGAATCCTTAATGCCTACCAGAAAACTTCAGATGATTTGTTGCTTAGGGGAGACTACAACTCTCATTTGTTCTACTCGGTTCTTCATTATCGACTATCATCCTAAAACGACTACAGGCAAGACGCAATCCGCTTTGCCTCGTCGACGAGTCATAACGCAACTGCGCTCGTGTCACAAGTCATACGCGATGTTGCTCACTGGGAAGTCAGTGCTGAGCTGATTCCCGGCCTGTGCAAAAAGTTAGTTCGTGCTCGATTGAAGGCTCAGCCGGATGGTACTTTTTTCAAAGTGAAGGTTTGCCGATGCCAAGGTGTTCAGCACCAATTGACAGTGGATTTGATGAATATCAGAGAATTTTTGTTCCACCATCTTTCCAACAGCAACACCGGCTTTTGCAGATGAACTAATTCGCAAATGTAGTGCTGGCGCCACTCAAGTCTCGAACAGTGTCAAGGCCGCGCCTGTGGTCCTCGCCGCTATGGCTACGGAAGGTACTAATCAGACAGCATGCTTGCTAGTAGTGGATCCAAACTCAGAACTTGATTTATTGCAGTCTACAAGACATAGAATGTCCTGATCCACCATTGATTCCCGTAAATGAAGACTTTTTTTTCAGGTGCCGTCCTAGCCTCGGAATCCGAGGTCGAAGCGCGACGAGCTGGTGTGGATGCAGTTCAGGAAGCGTATCGCAATGCAGTTGAAAGCACAGCTGACGTAGCGCGGGTAAATTATGCCAGCACCGCCATCTGCCACGCGCTCTGCCTATGAAATTAGCCTAGGCGTCTAGAAAAGATTGGATTTGCTAGTTGTAGTTGTTGCATGGTACTCGTTGTGTTGTCTTGATTAAAGAGGAAAATGTCTCGGTACATTCTTGGTCGAGTAGATTGATGAATCTTGTTGTTAAGAGCAAAGACTGTAACATTTATATCGTACATAGTTTTTGCATTTGCTGACTCCCTCCCATCTCCGCGTTCAAAAAGAGCAAGCTGCAACGAAGGCATTCAACTTCGCGGCACACTGGCTTCGCTACGGTCATGACGCCATCCAGCATGAGATCGAAGATTCGGCGCAGAAGACAGCGCACGCTGTGTCGAACAAGATTGCGAAACTTATGAAATTCCCCTTGCTATTAAGTTATCGCGTCCTTTAGTTACCTGAATAATGCTGTAAATCTCTCTCCCCTTCTCCGTTTCTACTTTCATACTCAGCGTCGGCGGCCTGTGGGTCTTAGGTCAAGTAGCAAAGCAGGCTAGAACGCACACGCGAGCGGTTCTGAGTGAACCAGTAAGAGAAATCGCGGAGCAGATCGGTCAACATGCTGTTGAAGAACTGTGGACACTAGACGAGCTCGATGGACATGTCCCACTTCCGGTCATCAAGTATCCCCCAGGAAGCTCGTCGGATAAGAAGGCAGGGGATTATGGCATGGAAGTATACATGTAGATAGTTGGCAGCAGGGAATCATGTAATCCACCTGTGTATTGGTGATGAAAATCTGGAAGTCAAATCGGTATTTTCTTGCTTGTACTTTGGAATTCTAACCCATCAAGCCACAAATTGTTCCTGGAAGTTCTCTCGCCGTCGGGTCGTCGGGACAGAGTCCGGCAGGGTTTTTGCAACTATCGGACAACTCAACTGTGGATTTTGCTCATCTACCTCTCCTCTCGCGGCGTCGCACGACGGAGGCCCGCCTGCCTTTCGGTGCAACGAGTCTGCAGAGCGCTCTCGCAGTCGAGCAATTGGGTCAAGGATTGCTAGCGGCAAGTGGATTTTCGGGCAATCATAACGCTGGTGATGTTCGTGATGAAGTAGGAAATCTTGAACATCTCGAAGATGCAGTTCCTTTGAGCATGCACGAGGCGAGAACGAAGACCAGTAGAGGACAGAATGAAAATAGGATCAAGTCAATATCGAGCATGCGTAAGGTGAAAAAGGATGATAAGGCATTCATATCTGGTGGTGCGAAAACTGGAAGTGCTCCTCCCGAGGGTGACAAAGACGAACAAGAATCAGAAGATGTGAAATTGTCTGGAAACGAGCACGACCTTTCTAGGCCTGAGCCAGATGCTGGCCGCGACGTCGACAATGCAGTTCTCAAGAGAAACAGCTATACTGGTCTCTCAGGTTCAGAGATGCCTGTTCTGCAGGTCAGCCCACTAGCTTCTACGACTGCCGAAAGCGCCAGTGTTCCACTGCAAACTGGTAGCGTAGCTCCTCTTGCTGGGTCCACCGCAGTTGCTGGTTCAGAGATGAAAGTGTCGAGTGTTGCAGGTGGTCCGCCGTGTCCTGCATTCAATATGCCAGCTTTCGATGACGGACGCTGGTTGCAACGAGACACGATCCTGAACTACCGAGGCGAAGCATCCTCCGAAGAAGGGACAGCAACAGCGAGCGTTCTTGGGAGTAGCGATGATGCTGCGGATGCTGCGGATTCACATGGGACCACGGACCTCGTTGGTGGCTCACCGGCGTCGCCACCAGGAGCAATTGGCAATGCAGTTCCGATCGCACAGGGCGTTCGCGCATGGCGCCTGATCGACGGCGGCTACGCTTTTCGGTATCAACAAGTCCCTGGATTGCTTGTCCGGTTTTTCGATGGTCGCGAAGAGTATCTCTGGGGCGGGCGCATGTACGCGCGTCGAACGCCGCTGAAAATCGAGTTCTGGAACCTGGAATCTGGTGGCTGGGATCGCTATGCCGCAGAGATGCTAGATGGTGAACGCGTTTTCCAGGCGAAGGACGTGCTGACAGTCGAAGAGCGTCCGGGGGTGTCTGTTAACGCACACTGGTGCGAACCGAATCGCTCTGTCTCGAAGACTGCGGCAGGCGTCGAATACACAGACTACGTAAGCGGACGTCGAGTGTTTCGAAGCGACGACCTCGACTTCACTTCGGTTGTCTCCCCGGCAAGTGCGACGGGCGGAGCACCTCAAGAAACGATCAAGGTACTTACGCGTGCGTCTAAATTGATAATCTACTCGTTATTCATTACAATGTATCTGTGATTCCTCTACTACGATATTCATTTCAGAGCGTGAGCCATTTTAGCAACAGCATGTTTGTCCCTAACTTACTCTAGAGCCGCGCCTTGGCTGATGGACAGAGTGGCACACTTACGCGCGTAACGCCCAAGACGACTGAGTACGTGTATCCCGATGAGTCGTTGTCAGTCGACAAGTCTACAATGACCGTGCGTCGCACTCTTCGACTACAGGCAGGAAGCCGCTAGTTGTCTCTCCATAGGGACAAATACTTACAATTTTGTTTTTTCCACGTTTGTTATATACCAGGTGTAACAACAACCTAAAAGGAGACGGGTAATAGTTTTTGTTTCCCAGAAGAATGAACCACAGAATGAAAGACGGGAAACTCAAGAGAGCGAGCTACAAGCGGGCGGAGCAACATTGACCGGGACTCTTGTTTTTCTGATATCTCTACGTGAACGTGCGTTCGTCTCTCTGCTGATCGGTATGCAAAGTAGCTAGCCATCAAAATCTGCAAAGAGAAAAACAAGAAAGATCATCTTTTTTCTGTTCTCTCGAAAGCTTCAAAGTGTGCATCAAAGAAAATGCGACGCAGGCATAGCGACATTCCCGCCAGGATGCGCAGGCGATGCGCATTTATGGTGCTGTTGACCGGTTTTTTCCGCGCGGCAGCGAGTCAAAGTTCTACCGGGAACACCGTGTCCGGCGACTTCAGAGCTTCTACTTCAGCTAGCGCGTCAGCGCTGCGTCCGAGTAACCCGGTTCCGTCAAGCTACAACACGGGCGGGCCGCGTGCTGCACCGGAGCGACCCAACTTCGACTACCCTTACCGCACGTTTGTGCGCTTACGAACGCGTCCAGAGCAAATTGCTGATAGCATCGCACCGATAGACCTGAGTTTTTACGTCGACTACAACTCGCCACAACTGTGGCGCATCGATTACTTCAACTTCCTGCAGGTTGATTATCACATCGACCGCAATGCCAGCGATCAGGACAGTGAGGACGGCGCCGGGGCTGGTGGACCAAGGAACGACCGAACAGTCGAGGTCGGGAGTGCCGGCGCAGCAGGCGGGAAATCAAACGAGTCAGGAATTAAGAATGCGACCAAGAACGAGGTCGTTGTAAATACCGTTCCTAGGAAAAAGAACTACAAGTACCTTTACCGCAATGGAGAGCGCGTCTGCCTCACAGAAGAAACGGGTGATCCCACTTGGCAGCACCTCGCTCTCTTGCCGGATCTTTCGCACTACACGTACACCGGAGACGTTGTGGTATAAGCATTTCTCTTAGATACAACAAAATTTTTCCTTGTTACCGAAATTCATGATACTTCCTTCCTACGCTTTCCAAAAGAACGAGATATAAACGCCAGGTACGGGGCATGCTTTGCCATGAGTGGACGTCCGGTGTACCCCTTGTCGAAGTCGACACTGATAAGGGTGGCTATCTCAAGCTCTATACTGATGCAAATTTATGAACAAAGTTTAACGCTCGGTCCGCCTTTGTAAATCAACGACGGGCACTGGGAGATTTTATTGTGATATTTCTATGTGCTGAGCAGTACTTCGTCTCATGTTTTAGTTGTCAACTCCAAAACCAAATCGTCGCTCTTCTAATTAATGGCGGAGCTCCTGTCCAGTGGACAGCTTTCAGGGCGCGCAACCCGGTGTTTGATGCCCATACGGATGCATGGGAAATCGATTATATGTTTTTTGAACCCGCAGTCGATCCTGACAGTGGGATCAATGCGCAGTCCAGGCTAAGGATCTTTGACTTGCCCAAAGAGTGCGTCAACGCTCCGATCATCTTTCCGAGCATGAGCCTGCGTACGCACTTCGTCGCGGGGGCTGGTGGAGCGGGGGTGACTGATAAAAATAGGCTTCTCGCGTCTGCTTCAACTACTGGGAGCGAAGCCGTGCAGGAGGTAGCAGGTGGAGAGTCGGCGACCTCGAAGTTAGCAAGCGCCGCAACGGTACCAGCAGCAGGTGAGAACGTCGATGCGCAAGAGAGCAGAGACAAGGAACTTGCGGATTTGGCACTTGCCTATGCTCGCTCATCTAAGATGGGTCACAAGTTGGATCCGGTGATTCGTTTAGGACAGCTCTTACACGCAGAAATACTGGAGGCGGAATTGATGGGACAAGAGGCACATCAATCTAAATCAACAAGAGAGGTAGAGTTGCAGTTTCTTCTCCAGCATCCGGAAGTACTGCGACGGCTAATTCGCGACGCACCGCTGCTCTCTCGTCAGGCAGCCAATGCTTTGACTATGCTTCGGCAGAAAGCAGGTCTTTTCACTGCTAGCGGCAAGAAGACGGCTGAAGCGGAAGATATTACGTCCTCCTCCTCAACCAAAACCAAACATGCTTTTGTACTTCTCGATGAGCTTTTGCAGGCAAACAATTCGGAAATGCCAGAAACCTCGGAACGAATATCATCCGACGAGATTCCATTACTCGGAAATCGGCTTGCAGCCTTTGACTATCGTGCAGCGGCAGAAGGGCTTATTGCTCAGATGTCGGCGGGAGCTGCAAAGGCACCAAGAGGTGCGTCTGGTGTGACTGCGGGTGACAAGATCGAAGAAGGCGACCAGCAAGCAGCATTGAGTCTAGGCTTGCGTGGAACATCGCCGTCAGCCGATTTTCTTCCGTCTGGAACCATGCCAGTTGGAGACGAGGTCGAGCTGAATCCAAATAGTTTCGCGATGCCCGAACACAAGAGCAAAGTACTGCACGATGCGACGAAGCTATGTTCCTAGCTTTTGAATTTCCGATAGAGGTAACCAAATCAATACTGAAATCACTGCAAAGTATTGTTGATTTAGATTCTCTCTTCGCCACAGCCACCTACTTTCAAGAACGTCTAAAACACATGGAGGAGAGTATTCGCCTTGTGCTGCCGCGTTACTACGACTTGCGATTTCTTCTTGGACCTGTAAAAGATCAAGGTATCTGTGGATCCTGTTGGTCGTTCGCCTTCATCGCCGCGGTTGAAGGTGCGCTCGCACAGGGCGGAGAGCGATTAGACAATCCGCTTTCGGAACAGTTCATACTGGATTGCGCATGGGGCCAGACGAGTCACGCGTGTGACGGTGGAAACGCAGGCGCTGAGGAAATGGTTGGAATTCCGATTCCAGAGGGTGGAGATTACGGCGGCTATCTTTCCGTTGCGGGCCGTTGCCACGAACCGCTTGCTGCACAGGCCGTGGTGACGCACTGGGTTCTCGTGCCACCAATTCATCAAGCGATCAAAGCTGCGCTCTTCCTGAAAGGGATTCTGGCGGTACTTAATTTTCAACTATTATCGAACGCGTAGGATAGTGGTAGTGGTATGTTGATGAAGTCATGATGTTATCGTCTTAGGCTTCGAAGAATACCTTATAGTGAAGGTATATGGACACTACTATTGAAACTTTAACTTACTATGTCTTAAGTAATCACGATCAACAATCAAGGTCGTTTTATTCGCGGGACCTGATGTTTTGTATTATGCCGGCGGTGTGATCGATGTGCCTGCTTGTGAGGGCATAACTTTGGAGCAGACCGATCACGCAGTGGCCTTGACGGGGTACGACGATGACGGAGGTGTCGCAGGCATACCATTCTGGACAGTGAGAAATTCGTGGTCCACGGCATGGGGTGAATTGGGCTACTTTCGAATCGCGCAAGCTAGGGACTGCGGCGTCTCTCTGCAGCCAGCCTATGCGAAGCTCGCGGAAAGCAGAACTGATGAAAGCAGAATGAAAGGGCATTCCGCCACCGCTCATCAAGCAGATGCACGCTGGTTCAGCTGGGACATGAAAGCACATTACACAGAGCTTCATTCGTAAATAAAGAAGCTCGCTGTTTTGAAAATTCTTTTAGAATTTATTTTTTGTCACGACCCTGCATTTAAATTGAATATTACAGGCAATAAAGCTTCTTATTTTCCTTGTAAAAAAGATAAAGGCCGTTCTTGGGGTTTTCGCCTGCATCATGTTTATTGTGGTTCTCTTGTTCCCAAGCAGGTTGTTAACTTTTATACGTCGTCATGATCATCTACATCTTGATTTTAGATGGTGGAAAGGGGTTGCTTTACATTGAATGAAAATCAGCTTCAGTAGTTGCATCATAGATAGTGAAACATGTATGGACCCATAAACTCCGCGCATAGAAGCTTACCTGTTTAAAAAAACATGGAGGATAGATTTGGAAACATACCTACGCACTTTTTCAAGGGAAAGCGCTGACAGAGCAATAACAGCTAGAAACTCTTACCATACGGGGAGATGTGCCAAAAATGTGGGACGAAGTGTCGCGAAAGAAAATTGCACGACTATGAGAAACTGAGAAAGCAAGTTTGGCTTACGCAGTTTGTCCTTCTCTAATTCTTACCTTCATTGTCCGTAATTACTTGTTCTAGGCGAAATAGAGAGATTTGAGATCGAGTGATTTAAGTTGGAAGGTTTTTGATTTTTTGGGTATTGCTATTTCAACGTTTGCTGTTGCTCTGGGATGCTGGCACTCTGATTTCCAGAGTTATTCATATTGAAGGCATGGCGACCCCGGTTTTTGTCTCATTCGGGTTGGGTACTGGGAAACTAGCCTCCACAAGCTTCGCCCGGTTTCAAGTTTAGCACTTTTCTGCCTCCCGGGGGCTACAGCCGCTAGAGTAGAGACAGCCCGCGGGTGAGCTGTTGCACTCGACGAATTGACTACGACGCGAGCCGAGTGCCGGCGCTGGCCGACTCAGATGCGTCGCCTCATGGGCAGGGCATTGCGCTGCCTTCGGTTTTTTATGGGATTGCCGGGGAGGCCAGGCAAATGCTTAAGAATTTGCAAGACCCCAACGGCAGCCCAACAAGAAAACCAGAAGTGAGCCACCAGACACGCACAGGAATCCGCAGACCCCATCGCGCGCAAACGCCTCGCGGTGGCACCAGGCAAGAACGAGGGGCGGCCTTGGTGGGTCACGCATGTCCGCGCTGCTGGGGTCCCTCACTCTCTACGCGCTTACACCTGGCGGGGTTCTTCTTTGCTTCGTCGGACGTCTCTCGTCAGAAACAGACGGGCGCACTTCGCGGGGGCGTGAGGCGTCGCGCTTCGGGCTGAGGCTGACGCCTCTCGTCGGACTGACGTCTTTCGTCGGGCTGACGTCTTTCGCCAGGGTGGAGACTGAGGCCTTTCGTCAGACTGGTGCCTTTCGTCAGAGCAACGCTCTGCGCCGGGCCGACGGCTTTCGTCGGGCAGGTCGGCGCCCTTCGGCAGACGTCCTGGGCCAGGCTGAGGCTTTTCGTCGGGGCGACGTCTCTCGCCCAGGCATCAGACTGAAGCGCTTCGCTTGGCCGACATGTTCCGCTGGGCCAAGGCTCACGCCTTTGGTCAGGTTGGTGGCTTTCTTCAGCTTGGTGCTCTTCGTCAGACTGATGCACTGACCAGTCAGGTGACGCTTCTCGCCAGACCGGCGCACTACATCGCCTGGCGTCTGCCTTGCGTCGGAGCAGGCTGCGTGGAGCCTTTCTACGGGCTGCGGATGTCTTTCGTCAGATTGATCCCTTTCGTCGGACTGACAGACGTCTTTCGCCAGACTGGCTGACCTCTTACTTTCGTACGTCGGACTGACGTCCTTCATCAAAAGCTAGACCGACGGTCGTCAGTCGTCAGTCGTCGCCTGTCAGTCGTCGATCGTCCGTCGTCGATCGTCCGTCGTCGAGCGTCAGCGTCGCGCGTCGGCCGTCGGTCGTCCGTCGTCGATCGTCGGCCGTCGATCGTCAGCCGTCGATCGTCAGCCGTCGGACGTCGGACGTCGGACGTCGGACGTCGATCGTCGGCCGTCGATCGTCAGCCGTCGATCGTCAGCCGTCGATCGTCAGTCGTCGACCGTCAGTCGTCCAGCCGTCGATCGTCATCCGTCAGTCGTCGCCCGTCAGTCGTCGACCGTCAGTCGTCGCTCGTCCGTCGTCGGCCGTCAGTCGTCGGCCGTCAGTCGTCGGCCGTCAGTCGTCGGCCGTCAGTTGTCGTCGGCTGTCAGTCGTCGGCCGTCAGTCGTCGGCCGTCAGTCGTCGGCCGTCCGTCGTCGATCGTCCGTCGTCGATCGTCAGTCCGTCGTCGGCCGTCGGCCGTCAGTCGTCGATCGTCAGGCGTCGATCGTCAGGCGTCGACCGTCAGTCGTCGATCGTCAGTCGTCGACCGTCAGTCGTCGATCGTCAGTCGTCCCGTCGATCGTCAAAGTCGTCGATCGTCAAAGTCGTCGATCGTCAAAGTCGTCGATCGTCAAAGTCGTCGGTCGTCACAGTCGTCGATCGTCACAGTCGTCGATCGTCACAGTCGTCGATCGTCACAGTTGTCGATCGTCGATCGTCGCGCGTCAGTCGTCGACCGTCACTCGTCGATCGTCCGTCGTCGATCGTCCGTCGTCGATCGTCCGTCGTCGATCGTCAGCCGTCGATCGTCGGTCGTCGACCGTCCGTCGTCGGCCGTGGTCGGTCGTCCGTCGTCAGTCGTCAGTCGTCGGTCGCCAGTCGTCGGCCGTCAGTCGTCGATCGTCAGTCGTCGACTGCCACCCGTCGATCGTCGGTCGTCGATGGTCAGGAGTCGTCGATCGTCAGCCGTCAACCGTCAGTCGTTGGTCGCCAGTCGTTGGTCGCCAGTCGTTGGTCGCCAGTCGTCGGCCGCCAGTCGTCGGCTGCCAGTCGTCGATCGTCAGTCGTCGGCCGTCAGTCGTCGGCTGTCAGTCGTCGGCCGTCAGTCGTCGGCCGTCAGTCGTCGGCCGTCAGTCGTCGGTCGTCGGTCGTCGGTCGTCGCTCGCCAGTCGTCGCGCGCCAGTCGTCGCTCGCCAGTCGTCGCGCGCCAGTCGTCGAACGCCAGTCGTCGAACGCCAGTCGTCGATCGCCAGTCGTCGATCGCCAGTCGTCGATCGCCAGTCGTCGGTCGTCGATCGTCGGGCGTCGATCGGTGTCCGTCGTCGTCGATCGGCGTCCGTCGTCGTCGATCGTCGTCCGCCGTCGTCGGCCGCCGTCTGTCATCGTCGACCGCCGTCCGTCGTCGTCGATTGTCGTCTTTTGTTGTCACTGTCAGTCGTCGTCTGCTGTTGTCGGTCGTCGTCTGCAAATTCTGAAAGTAGACACTTTGAGAGATATGTGGAGCGGAATCTGAAATGGGCCGCCGATCCACCAAGCCGAAAACAAGCCGAAATCGTTTCGCCACATGTCTGAGTACATGCGAGCAGATTTGTACCGGGTAGGCCCTTCAATTCTTGTCTTGCTCCGCCGACCTTTATAGTTAGATAGTGGAACACCCAGCCGGCATAGATATGATTGACGATAAAGACGACCGACGACAAAGGCGGCCGACGATAAAGGCGACCGACGATAAAGACGGCCGACGATAAAGACGATCGACGATAAAGACGATCGACGAGGAAGACGATCGACGAGGAAGATGATCGACGACAAGACACACAACGCGCGCCGCGGCTCGCTTCTCGTGGGATCCCACGAGAAGCGGACCCCAGCCCGAGCGCCTTCATGCGCTAGAGGTGACGGCGACACGCCTGCGCTAGGGCTAGAGGAGAGAACGACCAAGACGATCGACGGCGCAGACGATCGATGGCACCGCCGACCAACGACGCAACCAATCGACGACACAGACGATCGACGACGCCGATGATCACCGACCACAACGCGCAGCGCAGTCCGCATTTCGTGGGCTCACAGGAAAAACGGACCCCAAGCCAAGTGCCCCCTCCGCTAGAGGTGGCGGCGCTTGCAGATACCTCACGCCTCGCGGGTAGCGTATGTGTTCCCCGCGATGCCCGAGGGCGGCTCGCTTTTTCTGGGTTCTCTCCCATGAAGAAGGGACGTCGGACCAAGCAAATCCTTGCAGTAGAGACGACGCCACCAGCTCCAGCAGATACGTCGCGGCAGACAGGTAGCATCTTCATCAGCATGGCCACAAGCATAACGCGCAACGCGGTCCACTTTTCACGGGTTCCCACGAAAAACGGACGCCGGGCCAAGCAGCTCCCCGCAGTAGAGACGACGCCACCAGCTCCAGCATGTGCCTTACGCCTCAAGCTTAAAGCGTCTTCTCCTTCATTAGGACGGCCACAAGCATAAAGCGCAGCGCGGTCCGCTTTTCACGGGTTCCCACGAAAAACGGACGCCGGGCAAGCCATGCCCTTCACTCGAGACGATGCCGCCAGCAGATACCTCGCGCCTCACTTCTAGCACCTTCATCAAGACGGCCACAAGCATAAAGCGCAACGCGGTCCGCTCTTCGTGGGTTCCCACGAAAAACGGACCGACTCCCAGCCAAGCGCCCCCCTCCGCTAGACAGAGCTGGCGCCGCCAGCAGATGCCAGATGCTTCGCGCCTCGTGGGAGACGTCTTCCCCACGACGACCACGAGCATAACGAACAACACGGCCCACAAGTCACAGCCGTTTTCTCGTGGGTTCCCACGAAGCGCGGACGCTGGTCCAAGCCACTCCGTCCCTTCACTAGAGACGACACCGCCAGCAGATACCTCACGCCTCGCGGGTCGCGTCTTCTTCTTCATCCGCACGACCACAAGCATAACGCGCAACGCGGTCCACTTTTCACGGGTTCTTACGAAAAACGGACGCCGGGCCAAGCCATGCCCTTCACTCGAGACGATGCCGCCAGCAGATGCTGACACCTCGCGCCTCACTTGTAGCATCTTCATCAAGGAAGATGACCACAGGAAAAGCATAAAGCGCAACGCGGTCCGCTTTTCGTGGGTTCCTACGAAAAACGGACTCCCAGCCAAGCGCCCCCCGCCGCTAGAGCTGGCGCCGCCAGCAGATGCCAGATACCTCGCGCCTCGTGGGAAACGTCTTCCCCACGACGACCACGAGCATAACGAACAACACGGCCCACAAGTCGCAGCCGTTTCCTCGTGGGTTCCCACGAAAAGCGGACGCCGGTCCGTCCAAGCCACTCCCTTCACTAGAGACGACACCGCCAGCAGACATGTACCCCACGCCTCGCGGGTAGCGTCTCCTCCTTCATTAGGACGACCACAAGCATAAAGCGCAGCGCGGTCCGCTTTTCACGGGTTCCCACGAAAAACGGACGCCGGGCCAAGCCATGCCTTTCACTCGAGACGATGTCGCCAGCAGATACCTCGCGCCTCACTTGTAACATCTTCAGCAAGACGGCCACAAGCATAGAGCGCAACGCGGTCCGCCTTTCGTGGGTTCCCACGAGAAACGGACTGACTCCCGGCCAAGCGCTCCGTCCCCTCCGCTAGAGCTGGCGCCGCCAGCAGATGCCAGATACCTCGCGCCTCGTGAGAAACGTCTTCCCCGCGACGACCCTTACTTAGCATAACGAACAACACGACCCACAAGCCAAAGGCATTTTCTCGTGGGTTCCCATGAAAAGCGGACGCCGGTCCAAGCCACTCCCTTCACTAGAGACGACGCCGCCAGCAGATACGTACCCCACGCCTCGCGGGTAGCGTCTTCTTCTCCATTAGGACGGCCACAAGCATAAAGCGCAGCGCGGTCCGCTTTTCACGGGTTCCCACGAAAAACGGACGCCGGGCCAAGCCATGCTCTTAACTCGAGACGACGCCGCCAGCAGGTACCTCGCGCCCCACTTGTAGCACCTTCATCAAGACGACCACAAGCATAAAGCGCAACGCGGTCCGCCTTTCGTGGGTTCCCACGAAGAACGGACTCCCGGCCAAGCGCTCCCCTCCGCTAGAGCTGGCGCCGCCGGCAGATCGATGCCAGATACCTCGCGCCCCGTGGGAAACGTCTTCCCCACGACGACCACGAGCATAACGAACAACACGGCCCACAAGTCGCAGCCACTTTCTGTCTCGGGGGTTCCCACGAAAAGCGGACGCCGGTCCAGGCCACTCCCTTCGCTAGAGATGACACCGCCAGCAGATTGATATCGCACGCCTCGCGGGTAGCGTCTTCTTCTTCATTAGGACGACCACAAGCGTAAAGCGCAGCGCGGTCCGCTTTTCATTCACGGG
This sequence comes from Amoebophrya sp. A25, assembly GCA_905178165.1. Lineage (NCBI taxonomy): Eukaryota > Dinophyceae > Syndiniales > Amoebophryaceae > Amoebophrya > Amoebophrya sp. A25. The sequence goes on from CAJINU010000035.1 coordinate 86,196, forward strand.
CTCCCACGAAGAGCGGACGCTGGGCGAAGCTTGCCATGCTTGTCACTCGAGACGATGCCGCCAGCAGATACCCCGCGCCTCACTTGTAACACCTTCAGCAAGACGGCCACAAGCATGAAGCGCAACGCGGTCCGCTTTTCGTGGGTTCCCACGAGAAGCGGACTGACTCCCAGCCAAGCGCCCCCCTCCGCTAGAGCTGGCGCCGCCAGCAGATTCCAGATGCCTCGCGCCTCGTGGGAAGCGTCTTCCTCACGACGGCCACGAGCATAACGAACAACATGACTCACAAGCCCCAGCCGTTTTCTCGTGGGTTCCCACGAAAAGCGGACGCCGGTCCAAGCCACTCCCTTCACTAGAGACGACACCGCCAGCAGATGCCCCACGCCTCGCGGGTAGCGTCTTCTTCTTCATTAGGACGGTCACAAGCATAAAGCGCAACGCGGTCCACTTTTCACGGGTTCCCACGAAGAACGGACGCTGAGCCAAGCCATGCCCTTCACTCGGGACGATGCCGCCGCCGCCAGTAGATACCTTGCGCCTCACTTGTAGCATCTTCACCAAGACGACCACAACCACAAGCATAAAGCGCAGCGCGGTCCGCTTTTCGCGGGTTCCCATGAGAAACGGACTCCCGGCCAAGCGCTCCCCTCCGCTAGAGCTGGCGCCGCCAGCAGATGCCAGATACCTCGCGCCTCGTGGGAAGCGTCTGCCTCACGACGACCACGAGCATAACGAACAACACGGCCCACAAGTCGCAGCCATTTCTCGTGGGTTCCCACGAAAAGCGGACGCCGGTCCAAGCCACTCCTTTCACTAGAGACGACACCGCCAGCAGATAGGTACCGCACGCCTCGCGGGTGGTGTCTTCTTCTTCATTAGGACGGCCGCAAGCATAAAGCGCAGCGCGGTCCGCTTTTCACGGGTTCCCACGAAAAACGGACGCCGGGCCAAGCCATGCGCTTACTTTACTCGAGACGATGCCGCCAGCAGATACCCCGCGCCCCACTTGTAGCATCTTCATCAAGACGACCACAAGCATAAAGCGCAACGCGGTCCGCTTTTCGTGGGTTCCCACGAGAAGCGGACTCCTGGCCAAGCGCTCCCCTCCGCTAGAGCTGGCGCCGCCAGCAGATGCCAGACGCCTCGTGCCTCGTGGGAAACGTCTTCCCCACGACGACCACGAGCATAACGAACAACACGACCCACAAGCCACAGCCACTGTCTCGTGGGTTCCCACCATGAAAAGCGGACGCCGGTCCAAGCCGCTCCCTTCACTAGAGACGACACCGCCAGCAGATATCCCACGCCTCGCGGGTAGCGTCTTCGCCTTCATTAGGACGGCCACAAGCATAAAGCGCAGCGCGGTCCGCTTTTCACGGGTTCCCACGAAAAACGGACGCCGGCCGGGCCAAGCCGTGCTCTTCACTCGAGACGATGCCGCCAGCAGATACCGCACGCCTCACCTGTAGCACCTTCATCAAGACGGCCGCAGGTATAATGTGCAACGCGGTCCGCTTTTCGTGGGTTCTCACGAAAGGCGGACTGTCTGACTCCCAGCACAGCGCTCCCATCCGCTAGAGCTGGCGCCGCCAGCAGATGCCAGATACCTCGCGCCTCGTGGGAAACGTCTTCCCCGCGACGACTTCGAGCATAACGAACAACACGGCCCACAAGTCGCAGCCATTTACTCGGGGGTTCTGATGAAAAGCGGACGCCGGTCCAAGCGACTCCCTTCACTAGAGACGACACCGCCAGCAGAAGCAGATACCTCACGCCTCGCGGGTAGCGTCTTCTTCTTCATTAGGACGGCCACAAGCATAAAGCGCAGCGCGGTCCGCTTTTCACGGGTTCCCACGAAAAACGGACGCCGGGCCAAGCCATGCCCTCTACTCGAGACGATGCTGCCAGCAGATACTTACATACCTCGCGCCTCACTTGTAGCACCTTCATCAAGACAGCCACAAGCATAAAGCGGAACGCGGTCCGCTTTTCGTGGGTTCCCGCGAGAAACTGACTCCCGGCCAAGCGCTCCCCTCCGCTAGAGCTGGCGCCGCCAGCAGATGCCAGACGCCTCGCGCCTCGTGGGAAACGTCTCCCCCACGACGACCACGAGCATAACGCATGAGCGACATGAATCACAAGCCGCAGCCATTTTCTCGTGGGTTCTCACGAAAGGGAAAGGCGGACGCTGGTCCAAGCCACTCTCTCCCTTCACTAGAGACGACACCGCCAGCAGATACCTCACGCCTCGCGGGTAGCGTCTTCTTCTTCATTAGGACGGCCACAAGCATAAAGCGTAGCGCGGTCCGCTTTTCGCGGGTTCGCTCCCACGAAGAACGGACTGACGCAGGGCCAAGCCATGCCTGCCCTTTGCTCGAGACGATGCCGCCAGCAGATACCTCGCGCCTCACTTGTAGCACCTTCACCAAGACGGCCACAAGCATAAAGCGCAACGCGGTCCGCTTTTCGTGGGTCCACGGAGAGCGGACCCCTGGCCAAGCGCTCCCCCCCGCTAGAGCTGGCGCCGCCGGCAGATGCCATCGCCAGATACCTCGCGCCTCGTGGGGGACGTCTTCCCCACGACGACCACGAGCATAATTAACGAACAACATGACCCACAAGTGACTGCCATTTCTCGTGGGCTCCCACGAAAAGCGGACGCTGGTCCAAGCCACTCCCTTCACTAGAGACGACACCGCCAGCAGATACCCCACGCCTCGCGGGTAGCGTCTTCTTCTTCATTAGGATGACCACAAGCATAAAGCGCAGCGCGGTCCGCTTTTCACGGGTTCCCACGAAAAACGGACGCCGGGCCAAGCCGTGCCCTTCTCCTGAGACGATGGCGCCAGCAGATTGATACCGCGCGCCTCACTTGTGTGGAGCATCTTCATCAAGACGACCACAAGCATAAAGCGCAACGCGGTCCGCTTTTCGTGGGTTCCCACGAAAAGCGGACTCCTGGCCAAGCGCTCCCCTCCGCTAGAGCTGGCGCCGCCAGCAGATGCCAGATGCCTCGCGCCTCGTGGGAAACGTCTTCCCCACGACGACCACGAGCATAATGAACAACACGACCCACAACTCGCGGCCATTTTCTCGTGGGTTCCCACGAAAAGCGGACGGTGGTCCAAGCCACTCCCTTCACTAGAGACGACGCCGCCAGCAGATGCCTCACGCCTCGCGGGTAGCGACTTCTTCCTCATTAGGACGGCCACAAGCATAAAGCGCAGCGCGGTCCGCTCTTCACGGGTTCCCACGAAAAGCGGACGCCAGGCCAAGCCATGCCCTTCACTCGAGACGATGCCGCCAGCAGATACCTCACACCTCACGGGTAGCATCTTCATCAAGACGACCACAAGCATAAAGCGCAACGCGGTCCGCTTTTCGTGGGTTCCCACGAAAAACGGACTCCCAGCCAAGCGCCCCCCTCCGCTAGAGCTGACGGCGCCAGCAGATGCCAGATAGCGATAGGCTGAGACATAGAGACGCCGCGCGCCTCGTGGGAAACGTCTTCCCCACGGACGACGGCCACGAGCATAGCGAACCCCGCAGCCATTTTCTCATGGGTTCCCACGAAAAGCGGACGCCGGCCCAAGCCACTCCCTTCACTAGAGACAACACCAGAAGCAGCAGCAGATGCCTCGCGGCTCGCGGGTGGCGTGGGCGTCTTCGTGTTCGTTAGGACCACAAGCATAACGCGCAGCGCGGTCCGCTTTTCACGGGTTCCCACGTAAAGCGGACGCAGATGCCTCGCATCTCCTGGCCAAGGGGTGGACGTCATCACTCTCAAGGTGACGCGCTGAGAGTATGTATCAATTGCCCGGAATTGGTGGGTTCCCACGAGTTAGCACACGCGGAGGCCCCAAATTGTCTGCAATTCGTGGGTTCCCACAAAAAGCGGACGCAGATGCCTCGCACCTCACGGCTAACGGGTGGACGCCGTCTGACAAGTGACGCGCTGAGAGTATCAATTGTCCGGAATTCGTGGGTTCCCACGAGTTAGCACACGCGGGGGCTCCAAATTGTCCGCAATTCCTGGGCTCCCACAGAAAGCGGGGACGCAGATGCCTCATATCTCACGGCTAACGGGCCAGATTCCGAAACTTGTGGGTTCTCCTTCCCACGAAAAACGGACAAAGGAGAATACAAAACGCCTTCTATATTTTTGCCATATTTTTAGGGCCTTGCGCAGGCAGCGCGCAGGCCTTTCGTCTGTTTTTCTGGCAAAGGTCTGCCTTCGGATGTCTTTCGTCGCGGGTCTCTTGTCAGAGGTCTCTTGTCAGAGGTCTCCTGTCAGAGGTCTCTTGTCAGAGGTCTCCCGTCAGAGGTCTCTTGTCAGCGGTCTCTTGCTAGAGGTCTCTTGTCAAAGGTCTTCTGCCAGCGGTTTGGGCCCTTTGGCAAAGGTCTTTGCTTTGTCCAGGGTCTTTGCTTTGTCCAAGGTCTTTGCTTTGTCCACGGTCTTTGCTTTGTCCAGGGTCTTTGCTTTGTCCAGGGTCTTTGCTTTGTCCAAGGTCTTTGCTTTGTCCAAGGTCTTTCTTTTGTCCAAGGTCTTTGATTTGTCCAAGGTCTTTGCTTTGTCCAAGGTCCTTGTTTTGTCCAAGGTCTTTTTTTTGTCCAAGGTCTTTGTTTTGTCCAGGGTCTCGCGTCGAAGGTCTCGGGTCAAAGGTCTCGTGTCGAAGGTTTCGGGTCAAAGGTCTCGCGTCAGAGGTCTCGCGTCGAAGGTCTCTCGTCCGAGGTCTTTTGCCGGGGGTCTTTCGTCAACTGCTTCGCTTCGGGTTCGGACTTCTCTCCACAGCTTGCGCCCCTACCCCCGCCGGGCATTTTTCTGGCTTCTTTTTCCGTTTCCGGCCACGGGGCCGCAACGTAAACGCCAAGGCGAAAACGGTCGGAGACTATGTCTCGGGCTTTGAGATTGAGGGGAGAGGGACGGAGGCTATTGGCAATAGCCTCGCGGAAGAAGCTGACTAACCTCCGGCGGGGTAGGGGCGGAGTTTTGTGGCGGTGACCAGTGGGGTGGTTAATAGTGTAGCGTAATGATATAGCTTAATAATTTTTTTTTTCCAATGTTTGACCACTATCAACTTATAATAACTGAGACTTGTATTTTGACGATGTTTTTCCATAATATAGTATCTTGCTGTTGTTCTAATTCATTACTTTTGGTGTTGTGCAGTGACCCATTTCGAACCATTTTGGGCAGGGATCAGCAGGTTGCAGTAGATATCATATTGCTCGAGTTTCACCGGAATAGAACGGAAAATAGTATCATAATGAGGACCCTTTCCATGAGATCATGCTGTTACACGGGTACTACTAGTCGGGATGTAAGCATCTTCACAATTTTGGACTTAGACATGGAGAAAGAACATTTTCACGAGATACTAAAATTCATCAAATGTTGATCAATACAATTGGTGTGAATTCCAGGCGAGAAACTCTTGCTGATATGATGGTTTATTTGTTTTTTTCATTTCTCCAAAGCATAATCATAGAAGTTGAGGATCCTCATCCTCTCCGTCTGTTTTCGCTTACCTCCGCAGCAGAAATTTTCGATAACGGTTTTGCGACTTTCTTGCGCATTTTCTTGCACGAGGAGTGTACGCTAACCCAGAGGGAAGACGAGTAGAAATGCCCTACCGGTGGACTTCAATACGTAAATTCTGCCCGCCTTGAAATTGCATTCACGAGAAACAACACTATTGCTCGCATTTGTGTCCTTTCCAGGAATAAAACGCGCATAGTTCTTGGAGGCACACAAAACTTTACTGTCGTTATTCAGGGCTCACGTGCTGCTGTCTACAACAAGGATGGAAAGAATATGCCGCATACTACTCTAAATCTTTAATTCGTGCTGGTCCAACAACAAGGAGAAGGAAGTAGCCGAAGCTGCTATTATCAAAATGGACGCCGCATTGACAGAGCTTTTTCACGAGTGGGCGGATCCCACAAGCACGCCTGTGTCCGTGTCGTTTACGGACTTATGCTGTATGCTCAGATGGTATCAGGTCTTTGACGCCCACTCTTTAGACCACACGGATATCGTGGAATTGTGGGCAGAGCTCGAAAATTTTGCGGATTTCGACGAAGAGACTGGGGAAAGTTTGGTGATCGAAGAATATTATGGCTTGATGGAGGAAGGGTTCATTTCGAGGACTAGTACATAGTTTTCGTCAGTAAGGATTTGGAGCACGAGTCTCTCTGACTTTCGATTGGCTAAAGTATCTAAGCATCCTTGTTCCCGACCCTGATTGAGAAGGTCGCAGCGCTTGTCTATGCCACGCGTTCGGGCGCTGGCGCTGATGGGGCCCGAGCGGCTAGCCAAGATGCGGCGGACGATGGCGGTGGCGGTAAGTCGATGGACGACGCCTTGGGCATAGCTGAGGACAACGATTGGATGACGGAGCAGTTCGTTAACGATTTGGCGCTAGCAGCGCCTACCTATCGGAACTCAGACGAGGAACGGCGGGCGCGAGATCAAATGCGAAGATTCTTCGCGCCGATCTTCGAAATCGACATTGTGGATTCTGCATACGAACGAGGTGTCGCACTGGCATCGATCTTCGCACACTATCAGAAAATACATACGAAGCCAAGTGAGACGCTTTTATGGTGACCGGTGGTGAATTACCGTATGTTATGACTTTCCATTTTTACTTGTTGTCACATGAATTAATAAGTCATGATGCTTTTGCGATAGCAACATAGTACCGAAAGTATTCTTACAATGGCCTCAAGTTCATGCATTGGCGCGGCATCCCGAGACGGTGCCGCGGGTGGGGGCAAAGGCTTCAAGAATAAAGCAGGAGCAGCAGGAGGCCTCAGTAGAAGGGGTAGCCGCGGGTTGCTCGAAGACGATGACTATGTCGACGCTGACGCACCCGTAGCTTTCGTATCTGCGGAGAATCTCGAGCGGCTGTGCGTCGACATCGGGCTACTCCCTTCCGTGGTGACGCATGATACGTTTCTGCAGATTGTGCGCGAATATGGAGAGGAGAACTACGACTTTTCGCAGTTTGTAGAAGTGTTTCTAGCGCTGATTCTGTCCTGCGAGGACGAAACTCTGTCTGTGGAAGATGTTTTCCACCGCCTGCGCATTCCTAAGAATGTGGACTACGACGGCAGGCGATTGCCTTTTCTCCGTAAACTGCGCGAAAACGAGAAACTCGAAGATGAGGAAAGAGCGGCGCTGGTCCTGATCGAAGCAGCAAATCTTTTCGAGACCTTGCCACCGCCAGTTAATAGGGGCATCGGTACTACATTTAACGCAAAAGTGGCTAGTGCTTTTTCTTTTTATCCTTGAGAAACGACCTGGAGAAGGTGTAATGGATACCGAATGGTGTGAAATGAATCGCAATCGAAGCACGCTCATTACTGAATGAATCCACATGTTGTTTCATACATAGGTCCACACCCCGGTTCTATTTTCAGCGAAGAAGAGCTGCAGAAGATGCCGATACAGCCGATGCCGATTGAGGAGGTGATTGCAAAGATCCATGCTCCTAAGCCTAAGGGTGGAGCTAAGAAGGGGAAAAAGAAGAAGAAGAAAAAGGGCGGTGATGACGCAGGCGCGACGAATTTTCCAAAAGTCGATCCCGGTACGATAGTCTGGATGAATAAGAGGCCTGTGAAGCCATCGCCGAATATACCGGCAAGGATGGACTTTTTTCCTCGTGGGTACAATCGCGTAGAACCTTCGCGTGCAAAGATCCGCCACGACTATGCGTCTAACTGGCTTCTCAGGCCTGTCCTCATTGAGGAACCAGTGCCTTTTCCGTTCGTCGCGGCACCCAGCACCAGCATTTTTGTGTCAGGGGAAGATGGCGGTGGCAAGCTTGCGCCGTCTGAAGACAGGCCCACACCGTCAGATGCAAGTAGTGGCGTCGCTGGTGGAGGCCTCTCGCAAGACTGTCTCTCTTTTTGCGGTGCAGGGTTTCAGTATCGTAATCGCAACAACCTACATGCGGCATTCTTCAGTTTGTGGAAGGCCTTTCGAATATACCGTGGCACGCTGAGGCCGGGACCGGGTATTCATCAAGGTGAAAAGTCGTGTAGTACCATGTTTAGAACTGAGTTTGATATTCCTATGTTTAGAACTGAGCTGCTGTCTTCCTATGGTTTCACTTTTTCAGAACGAGAGAAATGGCATGTCGTTTCTTCAGCCATTCCTTTCTTTCTTTCATGCAGATAAAGCCTGTCCCTATCGTGAACCGCAATATTCGGAGGCGTTTGATGTTCCCAGTTGTCTGCGTGATTTGATCGACACAGCAGCTGGCCCAAATGTGACAGAGACTGTGGGAAATGCGGATGCGGACTTGTTTTTTCATCTCACTTTTGCGAGTATTGCTGTGAGTATGTGTCTCGACGCTTTGGCGCTGGGTCTTGCTTACCACACCTGGAAGCGCAACCGGAACAGCAAGCCACGGGAGCTCGTTGCGAAGAGGCAACTGGCCTTGATCCTGTTTCGACAAAATGAGTACGCTCTGGCATCGAGGCTGTTTCTGTCAGTGGTGAAGTCGCAAGAAGCTGCACTCGGCGACTGCAATTTAGAGCTTGCATCAAGCTACAATAACTTAGCAGCCGCGTACATGATGTTACACCCTTTTCCGAGAAACCAAGAAGCGCTGGCTTATTTTACACTAGCTTCGAAATTGCATACGCTCTTCGCTCCACTAGAGACGGAGGACGAGCGGAGGACGCTTTTGCGTAGAAATCTAGACAAAGCGCAGGTTGCGGCGCGTGGTAGACGCTTCGAGGCCAAGCCATTCCTGTGGTACATGAGTCTTGTGTCTGCGAAGCCCAAGGAGGATAAGAAGAAAAAGAAGGGTGGAGCAAAGAAGAAGAAGAAGTAGGAGAGGACTGTCTTAGGCTGTCTTCCCAATAACTGAAAGTATCTACTATAAGAAATAATAATAAAAGACGGGTTTTGCTGAAATTTCGAGTTTGACTACATTATTGCTGGGAGAATGAGACAAGGATTAAACTCAAAAACACAAATACTTCTATGAACTGAGGAGATCTGTACAGCTCGTTGATTTTCTATCTTTCTGCTCAAAGCACTAGTGGTAACCCGTTGCCACGACTTGTAAACAATGTTGTACAGTAACTTTTGGCCGCACTTAATCTAGGATGGCGGTTGACTTTGTCTGCATAAATTCGTGCAAGCGCACAACGTCGTGCAGAAATGACTCTGCTTTCGTCATGAAGTTCCGGTCACTGACCGATGTAGGTCTCTCCTACCCGAATGGGCGTGTTCGCCATTTGTTTCAGATAGGTATCCACTGGGGATTTGCAGTTTGTGATCACTTGATGCTCCCGTGTTTTGCACTGATCACCGGGCAGTGTCGTTTCCAGAGTCGACGTTTTTGCAACCACGTCAAGGCATAATTACAAAAAATGAAGTCTGCTTTTTCTCATCCTTGCGGTATCGCTGTGTCTACGGTTCACAGACGCTGTGCTAGTACAGCAGGTGTATATGCTCAGAGCGTCGCTACAAGTTCTCCTTCAAGTACATCACAAGCAACTGGAACTGGCTCGTCTTCGCTCCCACAGCCACCGGTTGCGCCCACTACGATCACGAGTATGACCGGGTCCCTGCGAGACCTTGCATCTGCAGTTTCTTTGGGAAATGGCGCTTGGCGTCCTGAGGATCTTGCGCGTCGACTTTGTGTGGTAACAAAATCTCTAGAGCTCGAAACCGGAACATCAACATCGAGCACCGCGACTACGTTTCATAAGAACGATAATGGAACAAGGTATAGCACGTCTAGGAGTAATGTGCCTGTTGGAGGTTTCACAGGACCAGATCCACTCCAAAAGGATGCTTTTGCCGCTTGCAAGTCGCCAAATCCAAGGCTGGCTGCGCATAGCAGTAGTTCGATTAGCAGTGGAGCGAAGATCCTTGAGGATCACAAGCATTTGGAAAAGATAGGTGAATATTTTGCGTCTCTTGCAGACCGAAGAACGCTAGCACCAGCAGTCACACAGACGGTGTGCTGCGCGTTTGCACGGCTCGGCTTCAGGCATGATCGCTTCTTCAAGAGTGTGCAGACAGCATTTCTTTCATCTCCGATGCGGCTACAAAGTTTACCCGACTACGTCCTCTGCAATTTGGTGAACGCTTTCGTTCGTCTCGGCTACGTGGAGGGCGCCTTTACAAAGTCGCGAGACCTTCAGCAGAGTCCATGTCTAAGTCGCGCAATATTGGAGTCAGTTGACGGCTGTCTGACGTACAGCAAGCTTTCCACCACAGACGTCGTTTCTCTCTTATACGCCTTTGCTCGAATTGCGCCTGAGCGTGCTAGTAAAAGAAACGCGCCACCGTCTCCGCTAGCATCCGTTTTCCGCAATGGAGCGCGAACTTTGCGAGAACGTCAGGCAGCGATGCCTGTCGATCACGCGACATCGCTCTTAAATTCGTTTGCTCGCGCAGTGCAGCAACATCAATGCTTGCTCCAGCCAGTTGAGGCAGTTCCTTTATCCCAGGAAAAGAGGAGTGACGAGTCGATTGATTCTCCAGTGAATGACTTGCCGGGCGCAGGCAACACCGAAGAGAGCACAGTGGTCGACCAAACTCTCTTCGATCACTTGGCTCAGAGCGTTCTAGTCGCAGGCTCTGCATCCGCAGCTGATATTTCCGTCACGATGAACGCATATGCGAAAGCAAACTGGTCGAGTCCACGGCTGTTTATGAGAGGATTTTTTGTTATCTTGTAGCATGTCGCGGCTCACTTCTAGCTGCTGTACTAATTTTTATGCATGTTCATGCTTATGTTTCCTTTCTCTCGTAGATGTAGACGTAAAATCATCCGCGTTCATAAAAGTACAAGTCCTGGCGAACCGGATGCTCGAAGATGAGGGGCAGCGCGTAATGGAGGCTTCCGCGGCGAATCTGGTGCAGGTTGTCCACGCTTTGGCGCGGTTTGACGAGTTTCATTATGGCCTTTTGCATGCCATAGAGCGACGACTTCTTGACATGAGGGCTACAGAGTCCGGTAGCGATGGTCAGAACGGCGCGCATGGGAGAGCGTCCTCATCTAGTTCTTCTGCCTTGGACGGTGTTCCCAAAATAGACGGCGCAGTTTCGGCTTTTTTTCCTTCTGCGAAAGAAATTGCGAACATTGCGCATGGATATTGTCGTTTACGCACAGGCTCCAGGCCCTTCTTCGACCTGCTCTTCGCGGTCTTTGCCACGAAGAGGGCCGATTGGGATCCGCAATCTGTGGCGCAGATTCTAGACGTGTGTAGGAAAAGATCTTTGGGAACGCCGGCAAGGGGAAATAGTGGGGACAGCGAAACCTCAGCCACAGAAGTAGAAGTTGATCAGCCTCGGCAGGGAATTTTTCCAACCCACGAACGAGATAGTAGTTCTCGAAGAAGAACCGCACAGGAACCAAGTGCCCATAAATCGGCGTTGTTGTCGATGCTCGAAGAGTATTTTGAAGAGAATTTAGAGCAGTTCAACGCTGTGGCGGCGGCACAAGCGGCAACTAGCCTCGTGATGATGATGCCAACTCCGGTGGCAGCGTCAAGTATGCTTCGTGTTTTGGAGCGGGTTCACACATTTATGGCAGCTATCTTGTTTGAGAGGCTCAGTTTACTTTCTGTCAAGTATGAATTTTTTTCTCTTTATGCCTTGGTACATCTAAAAATACGAAGACAGGAGGCATGTCACCTACTTGATTATAGCTTTCTTAGGGAGTATGATAGAAGCGCTGAAGGTGTCTAATCAAGCTAGCGACAGAAATCCGAAGGAAAGGCACAGTGGCAAGCACAGACGTCTACCTGAACAGTCGGGCAGAATAAACAAGCCGAATGCAGCGACTATCAAATATGTGTCAAAGTTGTTGGAGCATTACAAAACGCGTTTTCCTGAAGAATGGGAAAAGCTACGCGCACGGGCTCAACCAGAGTGGATTGATACGTATTTTTGATACATCATCACACCCCAACGGGAGATGAGGAAAGCATCACACATCTAACGAAGAGCATAAAGAAGTCAATAAGTTCTGGGTTTTGTTTTTTTTTGAATCGCATCTAATCACACACTTTTGGGGTATTTTTCCATGTTCGTATCGGACACCACGAGTCTCGCAGATAATGAATTTTGAAGAGGTTTTTATGGGAGAACACTGTGGAGGTTGTGTTACGCGTTAAAGCGAGTTGCTCACACACTCTGATCTTCACAGATTTTAAGATTACGGAAACCGTCATTGTGAGGTGTGAGTGAAGGAGGATGCAGACTGCAACAGATCATGAGGTCCCTCTGTCTGAATGTGAAACCGAGTGGTTTTTTTACATACTGGAAGAAGGTGGAGTGTGTGGCATCGGGGCGAGTGCCATTTAGAGCGGGCTGAGTCTGTGCTAGGATCGGAGAGGTCAAGGTGGTTATTATTTGAAGATGTTACGGTCCAAAATGATGAGGTTCGCTCTTGCTGGTGCTACAGTGGATTGCTGCAGCATACCTCAGCACAGGCAACAGAGGTTCTCGGTATGGCGAATCTTGACTGGCTACGTCTTTCTGGTCGAGATAGCGAATTACAGTTTCTCCGTTTACAAAAGCTACTTGGGCGTCGACGAAGATGAAAGTCGAGGACGAAGGAGGATACGAATCTCGGACGAGAGTGGAGAATTTTCCACCACCTCCTCCACGTGTGGCCACGACAGAGGTTTTAGGAATGACGACACATCAGCGAGGTCAAGAGCGCCGCAGGACAGTGGTGGCCATTCAAGGCATGCCTGCACGACAGCAACTAGTACAACTTCTATCTCGAGAAAAATGGCCTCGACACCTTCAAGGGCTGTCAAATTATTGCCGCGTTCAATTTTTCTACCGTTTTTGCCGCTTGGTGCGCAGGCGATCTTTATCGATTACGATTGCGCCTTTGGTAGTTACACCTATGACTGGACCAAGATTTACGACATGGTCATGAAGGAGTACCTCGGTTCAGGCCGCACCAGCATGGAGATACCAAATTTTGTGTCGCAGAACGTGGTCAACCTCTTGTCAAAAGGGAAGCGTGAGTGTCCTCTAGGCGCGATGCAGATCGCGATCATGTTCTACTACTACACACTGCGGGATTACGAAGTGTCGGTTCTGAAATTGGTGGCAGGTGTGCGAAGAGAAGTGTTGCAGTGGGTAGCATCAAGGTCCTCAGATGAGCCTTTACCAGTGGACTTGCCTCGCTTCAGCGCCAGTGAGGGAATAGCGCGCATCAAGGAAGACTTGGCAGCGGTGACGGAGACCAAGCGTAGATTGATCGCGCATGGGAAGGGTTTAGACAATACAAATCTCGACGACAAGAAGCTACTTTTGCTGCCCGATAGCGAACTGCCAGACGGCAAACTGCTGGATGCTTTGTTAGAACCCGAGTGGTCGCCGGAAATCAAGATTTCGAAGGTGACTATGTCAGAATCTACCACGACGACATCAACGTCGAGTGAAGGTGTCAGTGTCGCTGCGGATGGGTCGATAACGGAAGAGGAAAATGCCCTAGTCAAAGCCGACAGGACGAAGAGGATACATGAGGAGCACAGCCCAACAATGTGGAGGCGGGGTCTCATGCAGGAACTTAAGCGGCGACCGCGGCGGAGGCAGTCGTATCTAGATGGGGTGGATGCATTGCTCAAGTACGTAGAAACAAAAGCGGGCACTGTTTGGGGAAAATTTGTAGAGGAAGTGGCCGCGGCCGGACAAAAAAGCACTGTAGAAAGCGCTAGTGCATCAACAGCTTCGTCTTCAGCTGATAAGCTTGAAAAAAGCGAGGCTCTGGAACTCTTCTATTTCCTGGCGCATTCGCTGGATCGGTATTATGACCCTGTAACCGCCGATCCGCAGCTGGTCCCCGAAGACCTAGACAGCAAATTGAAGATTCTGCTCTTGATTTTAGAAGAATTGCCTCAGTTGGATTCGGCGAACGAGCTCCAGTATGGTCGACGACACTCTTTGCTGACAAACGTATTCACCTTCGCGCGGGAAGAAAACAAGCAGCATTCGCATACGCCTGCTGGAATTCGCTTGGTATGCGACGTTATTATTGGATGTTCAATTGGTTTTCGTCGCCTGAGAAGTGTGTAAGTGTACAAGCCTTTCGAAGTAGAAATTTGTCGAAGATACTAGTCGTTAGGCACAATCCTCGTCGCAAAAGTTTTTATTTTTGTGTTTCCTTCATACCTCCGGCATGCAATACGCGGGAATAGCACTCGACCGATGCGCGGTTCAAACTACGAGGTCGGGCTGCAACTACAAGAACCAGAGTTGGACTTCATCGATAGCGAATTCGAGTGGCAGCTGAACGAAGAAGTCTTGTCCAATTTAGGATCTCTGGATCCAGATGAGCTTGAGTGGGTGGAAGTGGACACCAGTAGCCATATTACAGCACCTCCACTCATGTTTCGACGCTTGTACCCAAACGTGAACCCTAACTTCGATCACGAGGCGGGATTGGCGGCAGAAGCGAAGAAAGCGGCGCGACTAAACGACATCAGCTTCAACCACCTGTCCTTTGCGCTCAGAAGTTTAGGAGAAGAGGCTTTTTAGTAGATGAAAGTCGGTCGTATGGACGTATGCGAATCTTCTTCAGCTGAAGCTGCATAAAAAGTCTTCGCTTACAATATCAGTTTAACTAGTTAGCTTACATCAGAATTTAATTGATTTCTGTTTCTAGCTAATAATAGACGTCTGTTCCTCTCGCTGTTCTTCATTCTGTCTGAGCAACAAGTTTCTCGTTTCGCTAGCTGAATTCCATCCGCTGATTGCGCAGTGCGTGAGGGAAATTCGGTACTATAGCGATTTGATCCAGGTAATGCTGCAGGAATACTCGGTCACCATTCTGGCGGAGTCCCGTTGGCCAATCTTCGAGGCTTTGACGCTGAGTCAGCCTTACCATGCTGTCTCCAAGGAGTTTCTGTGCACGGAAGCTAGCAGCGACGGCCTGCTGGACTGGGCGTCAGTTCGGATAAAAATGCAGGAGTGGAGCCAGGTCAAATCGCTGAAAATCCAGTACCCGGACTCTGAGGAAATCGATGAGGTAAATTTGGAACTCGAGCGGTACACTGCGGAAATGGTGCAGGCGACGTTAGGCTCAAAACAGATGCACGCACAGAGCGAAGTAGAGTGTCCTTTGGCGTTGATGCTCGTAGCATGTATCGAAATCGCGAGCGCGGCAAACCGATACACCGAATACGTCCCGAACTTCGAGGCGCCGGTACGCCCTCATGATACGTAGAAGAAAAATAGATTGTTATTCCATTCTAAGTCCTTGATAGATATAATCACTCAAAGCTGACTTAGGAATGATCGTTGAGTAGTGGCAAGAAATTTTCACATTCCCTAAACACATACAGGTGAACATGATGTTCGAGACGTTGAACTGGCAGAGGATTTCTGCTGCAGGGTGGCCGATTTGGCAGACGTTGGTGTATTATTCCGACATCAATAAGGGCGAATTTCTCTTTTCCGGAGACAAGAAATATGCGCGGAAATTTTTAGACTTGGATTTGCGAGAGAACGAGTTGAACCTCTACGACTACGAGAAGCAGCAATTCGGTGATCTGCAGGCTTTGCGCACTGCGCCTTCATTAGGTGTGTGGGGTGGCCACGTGCGAGCGATATTGATGCGCAAAATGAATGAGGAGGGATTTCAATTGCGGCCAATTTTTGTCTCGCTTCTAAACGCAATAGCCATTTCGTTGGGCTTCGAGAAACTCCTTGAAACGGGAAGACCGGAAGAGGAGGGCGACAAAGAGGACGCGGATGAGGAGGGAAGGCCGAAGAGAGAGGCTCACGTTCTTGGAAGCCAGAACGCTGTCAACAAGGGAAGCCAAGGTGGTGACGCAGCTTCCTCATCGGACGAGCCTGCTGTAATGCTGAACGACTTCTATTGGTGCGGTGACTTCTTTGACGAATACTACGTGGAGGCGCTGCATAAACGGGAGAGCATGCGAAAAATCGGGTCCGGTGCACAGCACATCGTAAAACAGATCGACAACAAGGTTGCAGGCTACGACAAACTCATTGGGGAAAACATGCTAGCTCGAGACTACGTAAAGTTGTACGGAGAAAGGGAGCAGAAAAGCGGCGGCGCCAGTGGCACGAAGTTGCTTGAATACCGCAATCACTTCACGCCAGCAGAAGGCGAAGCGCCTATGCCGCTCGTTCTGAAAGAACAAGACGTCCTTGGGGATCAAAAAGACTTGTTGAACTTTCTCTTTCAACAAGAGTTTGGCTTAGAGTGCGCCAGCAGTGGCACAACAGATCGAGAGTGCATTCTCTCCCGCGGGTGCTGCATCGCTAGACCCGACCCGCGCAAGAAGTCTCCAGCATATTCGCGAGGACCTGGAGCAGATTCCGAAGACCAGTCACAAACACCTCCTGAGCAGACTGGAGATGGTAAGACGCGTAAGAGCATTCAGCCGAACCAGTCAAAACAGAATTGGAGCACTGAGGAGGCACGTTTTATTGACAACACGGAAGAAGGGGACTACAGTGGGCTTCGATTTACGCACACAACGTTGCCGCAACCAAAGTGCCTCCATCATCCGAGTACACGAATAGTGAACCCGTTGAACCAGGCTCGTCCGCAGTACTCACCAGTTGGCGCGGTGTTCGAAAAAGATTTATGCTTGTGATGGAAAAAAGAATTTTGCATACTGAGACGGAACAACTCGTGTATTTTGCTCTCCTAGGGCTTAGTTCACTTTGTAGGTTTGTGTTTTCTTCAACGACCAGTTTCCTTTTTCATAAGTACTGGCGGACGGACGAGCTGACGTGGACTCGCAGAGTGGAAAGGCAATCGTTCGAACGGGTCGGCGGCTTGTTTTGGTTACGCTCTTGTATGGACAGAATTGGTCCGAAGTTTTGCCTATCATGCTCAGCCGCATTTATGGACAGCTGCAGTTGCCGTATCCCATGGTGGTTGTGTCAGTGGGTGAAACGGCGTATACGACATGCTTGAAGTTTCAAACGTACGGCCAAGTCGGCTGCTGGCAGCCGAAGACACCATCGCAGGTACTTATCTTGAAATATTTTATTCCTACTCAATACTCACTCTCGACGACGGAAGCATCGTGGCTGGCAAATACAGGTCGACTGATTCAGAAGTTGCATCTCTTTTCCGACTTCAATGAATGATACAGGTTCATCGATTTACGATCATGTTTTTCTTGCTGCAATTGGGGCTGGAGCTCCTGTATTTTGATATGGATACGTATGCGGTGCAGGACTTTGTCACGCCTATTGTCGAATACGCGGACCATCACAACCACGATATCCTGTTCCCTCAGCACCCGGATGGGCCTTGCATTAACATCGGATTGTATTTTTCCTGACAATTGTGATACTTGGAATGATATATAAGGATAAGCTACTTCGATCAAATTGGTACCAATTTGATCACATCAGTAACGGCAACTACTGGCATTTAAGCCTCCACTGCTTTTTCCTTCTGTGGCTCAGGTTCTACATCCGACCAACGATTCTGACATTGCAGTGGTTCCACGATTTTCTTGAGTGGTATCACAGCTATCCATACGAGGTAGATCAGCGCGGCCTCGACGCTCTGACATATGCGAACTCAACCCTGAAGGTATCACACCAGCCGAAGCGCGTGGATATGGAACTGGCGAGGCCATACTGGGTAACAGTTATGGATTTTGGTTTGGTGATCGTGATGATAATACTGGGTTGATATTCTTGTTTTGTACTTAACCTACAACTGGCCAATGGGACTCAATGCGTTAAAAAAAGGAATAGGTTTTCTTGAGGAGCAATAAAGTTGCGCCTTCGTTTTGAATTTCTTTGCTCTCCATTGCGTACAGGTTGACTCCCTACGAACATACGTGATGATGGCAAAGCGCGGACCCTGGATGGGAGAGCATCATGAAGTCAAGTTTATCCACTGGTTCTCGCGCACCTTTGAAGACAAGTTTCCTGAAATGCAGATCGCGTACAATGCCGGAGACAAAGCGGCGCAGGAGGGTCTCAGCTTGTCCCAGGCTATGCGACTGGTGAAGCAATTTCCCCAGCTGGCAGAGGCCCACGGGAATTTCAGAGACGTCCAGCTGCTCATGGAAGTCATGAATGTTTACAAGGTCGAAGAAATACCGGATAAACCGAAGTGCTGGTGAGTATCCGATTAGACTTGGTTGAACGGGAACCACAACTAAAGCCAGTTTACTTGTGAATATAGCTTGTCAATGACGTAAAAGGCTCATTGACCATCATTGTCATCCATATGTTGTTCTTTTGTGCGCCCACGCTTCGTTAGTGCATTTTATGATAATAAGGATTCCCATGTGACTCAGTGCTAACAAACTTGTTCTTGATCTGAATCTTTTTTATGGAGTAACGTTTCGGGTCAGCCACGAGGCCCTTCTTCAGGCAACGCAGAACGTAATTGACCATCGAAAGCAGGTGAACGGATGCCCATACGATATATAGTTTGTAACGATGACACTTGTAGGATAATTCGGGTGAGAAGAGATACTGCGTTTGTACGAGGAGGATAGTGGCCACTCCTTGCCTCTCTCCGTCGATGAGGATGGGTCCCTCATGTGTCGTTTGTTCCCTTTGTGAACAATCTGATATCCGAAGAGTGAGGCCTGCAGTATTTTCGGTATCATATTAGTAGATGACAATCTGTGTACGTAGAAAAAATCTACAGCATTGAAGAATCGGTGTTGGCCTGGCTGTTCTCGGTACAATAATGTCTTGAGTTTGGCAAGAATGGCATCGGTTGATAGTACATGCATTCTAGTCCGCAAGAAATCCCGCCCCTCGTCCCGATCAGATATTTCCTGGCAGCTTCTTCATTTCTATTATTATAAACTTAGAACTAGAAGTAACAGTAAGTAAATCGAATAGATTGTTAATTTTTGAGGAAGCTTCGAACATCGTGGATTGTTCTTGGCGAGCCTTTCGCGATTTCTCTTTGACTCACTCATCAAGTCCTACCATTGGAAATTCAAGATTGCTTCTAGGTAGTTTTCTTGGCCGTTTTGAGGAAAATACTCACCTGGTGACTCCTCATTACGCGCACTTCCCTAGGTACTGGTACTGTCTGAGAGAACCAAAAAGATGCCGTTGTCCAAACCGGAAATCTCACCCTCAACGGGCGAGCCTATCTTGAAGCGATGTCAGTCTGAACCTCGCAACACCTTTGGGTCGTACCATCGTATGTGGCAACTCAGGCTGAACCCAGAATCCCTGAACGTCTATCCAAGTCAATATGCAGCGACGGACATCAAAATGAATCAGCAAGGCGGATATTCCTATCAGAGCTACGAAACTATGCGGTACTACTACTTTGTGGAGGATATTAGATCCGTGAACTTTTGAAATCTAGAAATTTTCGAGTTAATGATATGTGCTGTGAACAATGTGTCTGTCAGTGTCAGGAAAGTGTCATGATGATTATTTTCACAGTAATCTTCGTTTGCACAGATCCGTTTCCAGTACATGAGCCAATGAAACTTTTTCTTCAAAAATAATGGCATTCCTCAATTGTTTTTCCGCTGTTAGGTTTCATCGGGTGAAGCATACACGATGTCCGTTCCACTCTTCGGATCAATATTCGAAGCCTTACGCGACATCGCAGGAGTACGGTTGGCATTACCGCAACATGCATCCGCCACAAGAGTCTTCCAACTACTATCCGATCACTTCGAGTGCAATGACCAAACTAGTCGACAATCTGTCTCAGGTCGGGATCAAGCTAGGAAAAAAGTAATATCCACCGCTGGGAACAAATCGTGTCGCTGACAGTTCATAAAAACTGTTAGAGACGCGGCGACGATGGTGGTATTAGTGGGGGGGGGAGCGATTGAGCCGGCGTGGTAACGTAGAAGAAGATCCTAGTGGTTGAGGTCGCCATAGCTTCGGGGAGATTAAGTTAAGAAATTGGTTTTGCGATGTAGACGATCTAACAATCCTAATTATTGAAAACTTCACAATATTGCTATAGGGGAGACGGATGATTCAATGTCCACTAGTCTTTGCTTGTGTATCTCACATCTTGTTGTATAGCTCTGCACAGAACTTTTCTATTGACTTGTAACCATTGTATGCTATAAATGAACCTTATTCAATCTATGAGAAGCGAAAAACATGACGCTAAGTATTTGGAATGATGTTGATGCGGCGGGGCAACAAGTAAACAGGCGAAGTGATTTGATTGTGATGTTTTGTCATTTTGAAGATGGTGCCCATCCCTCATTGCCGTGGAGTACCGTACAGAGCTATTTACCGCATTTAGAAAAGATTCGACTGCGAGTCACGATTTTATTGGTCCTCACTAGGAAGTTTGATTTGCTCCCGTTTTCGTGACCAGCGAGGTAGACGAGTCGGATTCGGATTCGCTATGAGAGATCATTGTGAAGACGTCGGACTCTGTGAAATTAGTTTTCATCTTTCTCGTGACGTAGACGTAGACGTCGGTAAAAACTGTGCATTCGTTCTGTGCCGCAGTTCGTCGTTCACAGGATTCGTTTTGATTTTCACTCGGTTGGAGAGGACTATCAGTCACAAGCAGCCGTCCTCTTTTCGGCGACTCGGTATGTTAGAAGACGTGAAAGGAATGCCGACGGCCAGCTACATCAGTCTGTTGTCTACCTACAATCGAAAAAGGAATAGATACTTTTACAGATTAAATATAAGGGAGATAGTCCCAAGAAGGAAAGAGGAGCACTTTTCAATCACTTCACGAGGTTTCTTCGAGAATTATCCTCATAATCATTCAACCTTTCCAAAATCTGCAAAAAGCAATATGAGTTCTTCCGACTCTTCCCCTCCGGTGACATCGCGGCGATCGCCGTTGAAGCGCAAACCCATTGAGTCGACATCATCGTCGTCTTCCGATGATGGCAGCAGTCGCGTCACCCGCCGTAATGATGCTACTTCACGGGCTAGCGCGGAGAACGCGTCGGCGCGGCGTCCGCAGTCTTCGGTCCTGAGCAAAAAGAGTGTGACGAGCTCGAAAACGTCCTCCTCAAGCAAGACGAGTTTGAGCAAGAGCAGCAAAACAAGTTCGAGCAATGCAAATGCGAAATATACAAGTCGCAGTGGCGGAACGAATAAAGGCGGTGGATCATCGCCAGCAAAACGAGTCTCGCAACGGAGACCAGCTAGTTCGAATTCGTCTTCGGGAAGCAGTTCGCGCAGTAGCAGCAGCTCGAGCTCACCCGCGAAGAAACCTCGATCAGGAGAACTAGCGCCGCTGCCTTTAGATAAATTGCGGCAATCGCCGCATACAAGACGGAGTAGTTGGTCGCCAGACAAGAAGTCGTCTTCTCGAGCGGCGCCTACAGGTGGGTCGAGCACTCGTCGCGTGGTCGTCAAAGATGTTGCGTCGGCGACTAGGTCCGTATCCTCGTCTAGTAGTTCGAGAAATAGAGGAAATCCAGCAGAGGCGGAAAATAAGGCCAATAATTCTTCGGCGTCTGCTAGTTCCTCGACACATTCTGCAAGAGCAGTTGCAACTCCATCGACTAGCAGAGCGAAGGATCAGCAACCGCACTACGGGACTCCTGCAGCGGCTGTAGGGCCTCCCACAACAACTTCATCCAGGGATCATGTCGCCAGGACGAACCAAGAGGATACTGGTGGCGGCGAGAGAGAGATACCAGCCGAGGAGACTGCCACTCTGTCGCCGAAAATGAACTTTCGAACTCGGCCTGTGACTCACCGGTCGACGCCACCTATCACACCACCTGTCGACGTTGCAAAGCAAGACAGTGGGGGTTTGGATACGACGATGGCTCCTACGTCCTACACCGACCATCCAGGTTTTCAGCATTCGACGGGACAATTCGGCCTGGCTTTCGGACTTACACCACTAGAAGACAACGACATCGATTTGGGTGCAATGATACGGCAATTCGGCAGCCCGGGATACAATCCAACACAGGATCCCGGAGGTAGAGCAACGGAAGCTAACTACACTTAAGGCTCAATACAATTCATTTCTACAACGAGTCACTTCTTCCTGTTTCCCCCTTAGGATTGGGAGAAATGCAGGCAAGAAATACACTGTTTTGAGCTCTAATACACTAAAATCGAGGATGCAGGTGGGGTGCTGGCTGCTTTTGTGGTTAATTTGCAAGTCGCAGCTCCGCCACCGCCTGTGGATGTGATTGAACTTGCGAGTACGACACAAATCAAGCTGGAAGGCGACTCTCAACTAGTTACGAGACTTCGTGCTGCACTTGACAAGTGCGCAAAGGAGCGCATTGTGCCTGCTGGTACTTTATCGTGCGTCCAAGTCAACACCTTTTTCATTTCATTGATTACACTTCGAATCTATCGGGGATAACCTGGATGAACTTTCTTTGTAAGAGGTCTACACATCACATATTTCTGATCCAAATCTTTCAGTTCCGACCATTCGAGCAATTCTTGCTGGTACACCGGCTACCGATATTGACGGTAGTCCAACGAACGCTGCTGCTAAGTCCGGTCCGGTGCGTGACTATCTCGCCCGCCATGTTTATCCATTTCTTGAAGGAGTGCTTGCTGAGGTCGTTGCATCAGAGAACGCTCCTGGTGCTTCGATAGTGGATGCTTTTGCAGAGAAGCTTCCACTTGATGTTTAGTGAGTTGGTCTCTTTATCGGAATAAAGAGGTCTCTACTCTTGTTGTAAGCAGTGCTGTTATTTGTAGCTGAACTATGTATTCACTACCTTCTGGTAGTTGAACTCTTGACATTGGATGGTAGTTGAACTCTTGACATTGGATTGAGTCATTTTGCAAGCCACGATCTGGACGTCACGCGCAACGGTTTTTTGTATCCATCCTCTCTACTTATCCACCCAACGCCGTGTTGTTGTAGTTATATCAAGACGTCAGGATATCAATGCTGCTATGATGCCGCTTCTGGAAAACATAGAGCATCTTCTTTGCCCCTTTCGTTCTATATAATCCGCTGGGGCATCAACTGCATTTTCTCTTGCTTGCGCCACTGAATTCTTGTGTTCACTGAAACGAGACACGGAAATCAAGAACACCCGCCAATCACGGAAATATCTGCATACAACATTTTACTAAATACTTAAATTACTTTCTGACTTTCTTCACAAGATGATCATACATTCTACTGAAGAAGGAAAAGCATGTGATTTTCTTCAATCTTACGGACTCTTCTCTGGGACAGTGGTCTTTCCTTTGTGCCATTTGTCTTCGTTCTGCAGTCCAATATCAATATGGCCAAGTCGCGAACTCTTGTCGTCGGAGAGGGACTCTATTGGCGATTGCGGCTTGCTGCAATGCCTTTGGGTCTTTCTCTTTCGATGCACTGTTTTCGAGTCGTGTATTCCAGTGCACAGTCTGAAGCTACTCTGTGTGCTGGATGCGCACGGCCGACAGAAAAATTCAAGCTTTACGTTGGAAGATCCAGATATGGAGTAGTTACACTTATTCTAGTGGCAGAGACGA
This sequence comes from Amoebophrya sp. A25, assembly GCA_905178165.1. Taxonomy (NCBI): domain Eukaryota; class Dinophyceae; order Syndiniales; family Amoebophryaceae; genus Amoebophrya; species Amoebophrya sp. A25. The sequence goes on from CAJINU010000035.1 coordinate 109,615, forward strand.
TCTTCAATAGATTCCTAAGAGAAATGTGAGTGTGAGTACTTACTTTTCTGTGACGAGTGCCTCCCACTGCTCGACGGAATCTGTCAGCATAAGCATCTAAAGGGATATAATCTGCCTGGAGTGTACTGTTTAGCTGGCCAACAGGTGTACAAACCGGGTCTGTTCTCGAGTGAAATCGCAGTTGTATGTGTTCATCACAAAATCTGTTGCGATACACAGATGAGAGGCAAACCGAACTAAGTCTGTTTTGAGGGAGCGTGTCAATTTGCTACTTAGTCTAGGTTCCCATCATCATACCCATGCCGTCAAATTTTGCATCTAATTTCAGTGTCCGCAATTGGCGTTGCGAGCTCTGGTTGCGAATTTGCTTTTGGTTTTTCTGAATCTCTAGCTAGCCTCATCTTTCTCCCAAATTCGTTAGCTGAATGAAAGCATGCGCCGCCGCGAACAATCTCGAACTCGATAAAATAAAATATAAGACAGCTGTGCTTTGTTTTGTCTAGAGTTTGTCGTATGATTGCATGATGGTTCTTGCAGCTGCACTGTCTATAGTTCCTTTACATGGACTTTCGTTCCTTCACCATTTTACATCGTTTTTGGTACAGCCACATACATGAGCATCCAAGATGTCGCGGCTTATGCCCATCAACAAAATCGGCCTGAATGGCAAGTACCAAAGGTTGCCGCCCACCAGCGTGAAAAACAACATCGACTTGAAGAAGTCGATGCAGCATGGCGAGGGCACGGTGTATCTGGCAGATAAAGGATTGTGGTATAATCACAAGACGCAGTTTTACTACGACCCAGTAAAGGAGCTGTGGCACGACCCGAAATCCGGCCTTTGGAATCAACCGGGAGAGCCAGATTGGTTTCAGCTAGGTAATTTGGTAACTCTGTTGTAAGAACTACTGTTTCGTCCCTTGTTTTTGCTGCGGTAGAAGGAAAAGTGTGATGGTTGCCTAGTTGATTAAGAAAAGTACAACTTGCGTTGGAGGTTGTTACCGTGCTATGCTAGTTTTGCTTCGTCCCAATCCCTATGACAATTGTGATAGCCTCGGCTACTTTGCAGCCAATGAAACAAGTCAAAATGATTGTAGTTGTTGTAAATCTCTCCTCTACGTCCTACTCGCAGATGCCAACGGCGACCCGCCACCATTCGAGGAGCGCGATCCCGTAGTAGAAACGATTTACATTGACGAAGAAGGAAACTTCGAAGATGAGCAGGGTAAGCTAGTCTACATCAACACCTACGGCTACTTCCAGCATTTCAATGGCAATGTGATAGAACAGTACAAGTTCGCTCCGCGTTATCATGCAGAGAGTCCGCGACATCCACTGAAAGACGAGGTTCCGATCGACTACATCTTCTGCTTCAAGGACAAGCTGACAGGGGAGGTGAACTACACGACGGAAACGGGAGCGCCGGTAAATGCGCTGGGTAGTGGCAAGTACGCCCTCGCCTTTGATGGGAGTCCGATCCTGAGGGCGGTGCTGATAAAAAACACACTACCGGACTGCATAAAGAACCCGGTAGCGGCACCGACTTTCTGGGACGATGTGGAGAACAAGAAGAAAGACGACGAAGGCGAAGACGGCAGCAACGCAGATTCCGTTCCTGCGTCAGGCGACGCGGATAGCGCAGATAAGAAGGCTAGCTTACCAGACGATGCCGGTGGTAGCACAGCGAAGAGCGCAGCAGCAAGTAGTCCTGTCACTGGAGCTGCGCAGAGTCCGCAAGTTTCACCTGGCGCGAAAGCGAGTAGTCCAGGATCACCGCAGTCGAGTGTGGATCGACGGCGGGCGCCAGACAAGGCATATTCTCCAGATGCATACCGGGAGCAGGCTGAGCACGAGGAAGCACTGCATAAGAAGCACTTGGAGACTCTTAAGGTGCCCAAAGTCGGGGCGTTGTCATCTAAACAGCGGCCCATTGCGCGCACCAAACTCGATACGGTGCAGGATATTATCAAACACATGAAAAACGGCGACTTGACGAAATACGTCGAAGAAGATGAAGTAAGCGAAATCTTTCGTCGCGCCAACATTCCCCAGAAACGGTTACCTTTTCGGCGTCCGCCAGCGCAAAAACCCACGTTGATTTACGACCACTCCCGCAAACAGGGCAGCAACACCACCGCCTCCAGGCCTGCGTGCATGAATTTCTATCACGGCACCTGCAAACGTGGTGATACGTGTTATTGGCGACACGACGAGAACCCCGATCGTCCCGGCAAACCCCATCAGGAGAACAAGATTTATTTCGAGCTGCTCGACTGCCCGAAAAAGCACGGCGTCGTGTTCGTGAAGATGTTTCCGAAGGCGGGCTACGTCTGCGACATCTGCGGCAAAGCCATTGAGCGCTACTCGAATATATACCAGTGCAGGCACGACTTCTGCAACTTTGACTGTTGTCCTGCGTGTGCAAACGGCGCGCGCACGATTCGCTGCATCGGCCAGAGAGACATGTGGGACGAAGCACAGATTTGCATGGAGGTTGACGCGGCGCAACAACAACAGGATCTGCTTGCTGAGCAGGAACGAAAAGCTGCCGAAGAAGCCGAAGCAGAAAGAATACGCATAGAAAACATGGTCCCAGAGGTAGACGAGTTCGCAGACTTACGATTGTTTTGATCATGATTGGCATGAGGATGCTAGTACAAACATGAAGGTGATTGATTGCACGGACAAGTTGCACAGAAAAATAGCAAAGGATCGCGGAATTATCTCTACAAATCCCACAGTTAGGGACTACACTTCAATAGAACGCTGAAAACAAACATGTACTCATAGATTTTGGTCAATGAACTTCAGGGGCAAATGTAAAAAATAAGATCAAACACTTTGGGATTTTCATTCAATGTACAGAGTTTGTTGAAGGGATCTTCGGGAAAATATCTCCAGGAAACTGTATAGGTATACTAAACTGGTTTGCGATTTTTACGGAAATTTTTTGCGATTTTTTTCCTGGTCTCCAGGAAACGCATATTTGATTCTCTGCGCGTCGTCCACTAGTCGAGGGTGTGCTCTAGGCGGCTGCGAGATTTGCTGTTGTGAGGAGACCGTCACAAAAATGGTGGTGAGCCAAACAATGTCGGTACTCTCTCCAAAGTTGTGAGTGTGCACCTCAAGAATACCTGGCAAGAGAGTTCTTGATGTGAAGAGTGACGAGGCGATGCTTGCTTGTCTTTCCCAGTATTCAATGCGTTTCGTCTGCATATGAATTTCTTTTGTTTTTTTTGGAAGAGATGTGAGCGTCGTCTGGTGCGCAAAGACGAGCGGTGTCATGAGGATTGGTTGCCAACTCCCCTTCCCTGCCCCCAATACCGATGTTTTATTCAGGGAAAAGCTATTATGAAGATTGTAGTTGTAGCAACAAAGATGATGCCATTAGGTGTAAGAAGGTCGATGAAGATTCTTAGAACTCGTTGTTCACGTTCATCAGAAAAAACGGGAAAGAGTTCAGTTTGGCATGTGTAGAAAATAGAATTGCTCGATACTGTGGGCGCAGCGCTTCTCAAAGTTTTATTCTAAAGACGAAAATACGACCTTTAGCAGTTGTATTCTAGGGACGTCATTTCCGAAATACAAAGTGTAGCATCGCAAGAGATTTTTGAGCCTCAATGCTTATATCATCGACCTTCCCTACGTACTTGACGTTCTTCATTGAATTCTGATTGATGTGAAAATTGTCGCACTGTTGTCAAACGTGAATATAGACATGAACAGGAGAAAATCAGGGACGGGTAGAGCGCTGCCATCTAGCAGAACTCGAACTGGAGCACGGATATCGCCACTGGCAGTTCTCTCGACGACAGTAATCACGCGTGTTTCCGCTTTGTCAGCCGAAGGAAACTTCTGGTATCGGCATCAAGAGGAGGTAAAATGCCACCACCAGGAAGACGGCTACGATATCGAGTACCGCTCACCAGAAGCCAAAGCCTGCTACGCGGTGTTTTGCGTTGTGCTATTTTTGCTCCTTCTTGTAAGGAGGAGGAAAAGAGACGACGGTAGTACGACAACTAAGCACGGTACGAGGGGTCTGGTGGAGAGCCGAGTGGAAGATGTCGAGACACGAGAGAAGACAAGTGCCGCGTCCTCTAGTGGGACAGAGGTCAACGTGCAGAGCAGGCAGATGTGCTCTTCGGTCGGCCCCGACCAGCTGGCAAGCGGACATCCAGTGGAAAAATGCAGGCGGAATTCGCCAGAGGTTGAGAAGTCTGCATCATCTCAACGCCTCTACCATTTGGACTACGGCAGGATCCTTGCGGTAGCATGCGTTGTGACTGAACATTGCGGCAGCCACGAATACTCCTTGCGGAATGTAGGCTTCGTACTGCACTGGGTGTTGCCGTTTCTGTATGCCATCTCCGGATACTGCTACGCACTCTCCAAAGCTCCGCTACTATCGTACTTAGGTCGTTTGCTGGCGCTGTTTTGCGTTGGCACCGGGCTCAATTGGGGCGCAGATGAGTTTTCGCGGAGTTACTTGCTCGAGCGACCGCCGCTAGAACCGACGTCATGGAAGGACACTGTTTTCCAGATGGCCTTCGTGCTCATGCTCGCCGGCATGGCGCTGTTCGAGTATCCCCTAAGATGGCAACTCGAGGCAGCAGATAGAAAACGGGCCAGGCAGATACTAAGCGATGCAAACAACAGAAGCACCGAAGGCAGGATCATGGGAAGTCGCTCGCTGTCAAGCTCCAGTAGTAGCACTGAGGTCAAGCTTCTAGATAAAAGCGGGCTGAGAATAAGCGAGACATCACATCGGACTGGATCCTGCATCAACGCTATAGGCGGCAATACATTCTCTGAGTCTGTCGGGAATGATGTGCGGGCGTCGCCAGGATGTGCCGGTGTATCGCGTGCTCGGACAGTCTTCGGGCGCAGTACGCGGCCAAACTACAGAAAACTCATCGAGGACGGGGACGCTGACGCGTCGAGTAGTTGCTCGTCTTCTTCTTGTTCCTCCAATAGCGCGGAGGCTATAAATCACGATGTGGTGCGCGGCCCCCAGCTGAACACTACTTGTATGCCTGCTTCTATCGAAGCTGCTAGAGACGGCGTACACCGACGCGAATCACCTGAAGCTGTGAAGAAAGGACAGCGACCTTTTTCTTGCATAGCCTCGTCTGCGTCAGGCACTTCATCGTCCAAAGATAGCGAATGCGGGACTGCACCGACCACCGCGTCGTGCGCAGGCGTTTCATTCACGTGCTTGGGCGGTCTCTCGGGTGATGATATCGTTCTAGTTCAACAAGAGCAAAGCGGAGAAGATGTGAGAAGAACAAATAAGCTAGAATCCACGTCGCAGAGTACAACTAGTTCTACAAACGGTGTAGAGACGGCAACATCCCAACGCCTAAGGTCCACTTCATCTTTAAGCGAACTCGCGGCGACAGATGCAATTGCAGTTGTCTTGCAGAATTGCGAAGACGAGACCACGCCGTCTTATGCCGATTTAGGAATCGGAAAGCCCCACTTTCCTGAAAGTAGACCTCAGGGAGGCAGCAACGCGCGATCGTCTTCCATGCATGCCAGCACGAGCATCGGAAGTTGTCACGGGCTTCTCCAGGAGATTAATGCTGCAGCAGCGGCTTCGCCCGTAGCGGGGCACTCAGCGCAATTTAGTCTTCCAGGCTTGACACCGCTGGTTGGAAATACGAAGATGCGAAGAGATTCAGGCGCCTTCACTGCACAGCGTGAAGCAAATGACAATGACTACAGTCTTGACCGGGAGTTCAGAGGTAGCGGAACGTCGTGCAGTGAGCAGGAAGTGTCACCGCCACTAGACGAACCCGCTTCCGCAATAGAGTGGGTCATTACGGCTAGTTACGGAGTACTCGCAGTATCCTGCTTCATCGCCTTCTGCGTCTGCGACTTGCCGCCGACGAACGTCATTTCTAACGTCAGCTCCATTGCAAAAATTTTCCGACATGTTTGGTTCATCGCCACAGAGTTTTTCGTCCTCAACTTCCTATGCTCCTTTCTGTGCCATCAGCAACGACGAAGACGATCGACGTCTGGCAGCAACGGAAACCATTCTGGGTTCTTGGTGTCACCAGGATGGGTGATTATGGCGTTCATTTGGCTGCCACGAGTGATGTTTCCGTACAACAATGTGGGATTCGGACACTTGCTGAAAATATACATCTTCTCTCTCTGGTTTGCGAAGGCGTTGCCACCAAGATCTTTTCCTTCTGAGGTGGGAGCAGGAACTTCTACTCCAGTGTTGTTGAGAACAGGAAACTCATCATCATCTAGGGGAAACATAACGACTAGCACGAGTAGTGGTCAGGGAAATGACATTATCCCCCAGCTTCCCTATCTACGCGACGTTGTGTTTCGGCAGTATTGGCCACTAGTTTTCGTTTTTCTGATTTGGTTGGCTCCTAGCGATGCTTATGGACGATGCGACTTGAATCCGTTACCCTTTGCGCTCGATCGGGCACGTTTTTACTTCAGCGAGTGGATTGTCGTTTTCTGCTTCCTTAGCGGTGGAATGAAAACGGCGGATCCGTGCGGCCTCGTTCCGCTGTTCAATCTCTGGGCGCTTTTTGCATACACAACTCATGTAGCGATACTGCGAGTTATCGGTGAGCCCTTCTCTTCACTCTTCTTGCACCTGCTCATGCCGGCTATCTTTCTCATCAGACGGGCCAGACGAGCACTTTTATCCAAGAACGCAGACAAGCGTACGGACGAAGGCAAGACGGGTTTCCGGGCTACGCGCGGGTCAGAGAGAGAGTGACGATGATGCTTTTTCCCTGTCTCTCGACCACTTGAGAGCTTTTTCAGTCAAGTCTTAGTTCGAGTTTCCAACTATACGTGTCAGTTACGCACTAGATTTATGGATGTCGAAGTGGAATTTCCTTGTCACTCAAAGCCTTACACTATCGCGTTTATACATACTAACTATCCCATTAAGCGCAATCACTTAGATCTCAGTCCCAGTTTTACCTAAATCCCACTTCACCCATCATAGTTGGAAGATACTCATCTTCAGCATTCTTCGCAGTTTTAGCTTTCTTCTGTTTCTTTTTGGTTTTTCATATCTTTCGTATTCCGTTTAGCTTGAGCTCTCCTCTGCATTCGCCCTTTGCAGCAGCTATTTTGTCTCCATTCCATTTTCCACGCACACAATGACGCCTCGTATGATCTACAATTTTTCCATGATGGAAGATGCGACTGAGCATCTACTCACAATTTACGCTTGCAACGCATTTCCATCGTCTTTGCAAAAGCGAAACGTAGTCTCCGAAGCAAGGAAGATGACGACGGAATTGACAAGGTTTCCTTTCATCCCTCGTGCGGTGGTTACGAATAACAACAGCGTAGATAGACAGCTGGCTCCCTCACAGAAACCTGAATCGTGCATAAGGTTGAACCGCAAATTAAAAATTTAGGCGTCGTCAAGTAGCGTATTGTCAATAAAAGCTTCTAGTACAACGTCCAGCTTTGTCTTCCCACACCCAGAGAATGAGCGCAGCAACGAGTCCCTCCAGCGGGTCTCAGACCGCCGCTGCGAAAATGGACGGCGGGTCTTCTCCATCGAGCAAAGGGAAGACGGATGAAATGTCTACCACTGTGGTGAATTTGGCGGATTTTCATCGGATTGCCAAACACAAGATGGACAAGATCGATTATGATTACTACGCTAGCGGCTCGCTTGACGAAGCAACTGTGAAGAGAAACATGCAGTCTTGGGCACAGTATTGCATTTGGCCTAGGTTTTGTGGATCCGCGGACCTTGCAACGGTGGAATTGGAGACCAGTTTAAGGTTGCCGTCTTCCTCTACGCCGAGTGCTGCAGCAGGTACAACGATTCCTTTGAAAATGCCGGTGATGGTTTGCCCTATGGCACTCCAGAAACTGGCCCATCCAGACGGAGAGGTCGGACTCGCACGGGCGGCGGCAAAAGCAGGCATTCTCTACTGCATAACGCAGCAAGCGAGCACAAAAGTGGAGACGATCTGCGCAGAGTCGAAAGGAGGTATTGAAAGAGTATGACTGATCGAGCTATTGTGCTTATGCTTAAGGGCTTGTCTCATCGAGAATCATCATCATTGAAAATGAAAATGACCACAACCCGTGTCTATGTTCAACGTCTTCTGCGGTTTGCTTTGTCAGGTCCGAAGATGTTTCAGATGTACATCTTTCGAAATCGCGCGTTGACCGAGAGGCTAATCCGGCGTTGCGAAAAGTGTGAGGATATTCGCGCACTGGTTGTCACCGTCGATTCTCCGGTACTGGGTAGGCGTGAACGCGACATCCGTAACAAGTTTACCCCGAAGTCACGCGGTGTCGAAATCAGTAACTGGAAAGAAGAACCAACTAAGGCTGCATCGAATAGTGGGAGCGGAGCCTCTTCGTCAAGTAGTGCAGGAGGGCAGTCTGCTGTCGCATCGTCCGCTTTCAAAGCTACGACACCTGCGCCATCCGTAGTTGCTGTGGCATCACGGATCGGTGGTCGTGATGCGGGCTTTCGGTGGTCTGATCTTGCTTGGCTTCGTAGTGTGACAAATCTGCCAATCATCGTCAAGGGCGTTTTGCATCCGATAGACGCTATTCTCGCAGCAGAAAACGGGACTGCTGCTGTTTGGGTTTCGAACCACGGCGGGCGCCAGGCGGATTCCGCTGTCGGATGCGCTGACGCTTTTCCGCACATCAGGCATGCACTGCAACGCTGGGCTGCGGCGAAATCAGATAGAACCATCCCTCCACTGATTGTTGACGGCGGCGTACGGCGTGGCCAAGATGTACTTCGTGGCCTCTTGCTTGGCGCTGACGTGGTCTCAGTTGGGCGCCCGTTTTTGTGGGCGTTAGCAGCAGACGGTGAGCGAGGTGCGGATTCAGCCTGTTCGATCCTGCGCGATGAAGTCACAAATGCTATGCAACTTGCTGGAGTGTCTGCGGTTGGGAAGGCGAAAGAACTGGGTCGAGAGTTGCTGATCCAAAAGGGGACAGAAAAACAAGCGTTTGAGAGGATGTTGGGGGAGGCGAAGCTGTAGCTCATCCTAATGGAATTGATGGAGGCGGGTTTCTTGATAACATTGTATCGTAAAAAATCAACATTTGCACTTTTTGAAGACATCGCAATGATTCCACATTGTGCTTTTCTCGTGCAGATTTAGAAGGGATCCCAAATCTTCATTGAGTTTTTCGCGCTACATGTTAGTGGCTTCGTACATGCTCTGATGCCAATGAATGCACCGTGTTGCGCTGGCGCTCGCTATCATTTGTAGAAATTGAATCACTTTGTTGCAAAGTCGCGAAGTCTTTACTCATGCCAAATTGGAGAATATGAGAGTCTCCTCAAAAACCTGTAAGGACTCAGTGGTCTGCGTCACCCTCAATTGCTAGTCGCCTTTCAAGAAGCTAATACCTGGCACAATCACGGTATGCCATGTCCTGTAGCGCGGGGCGATCAGCTCTTGTCGCGTCCAGAAAAATTTCCGGACGCGATATTCATCGTGGGACGCCTCAAGTCTGGCGGTCTGTCAGTGCATTAGGTTCGCGTACTGGATTAGAAGATCGCGCAGCACATCTGAATCCAGGGAACAGCATTCGCCAGCTTCGTGCGGCTCACAGTACACGTGAGCATGCCTGCTCAAACACGCGCGCGGTAGGCTCATCTTCGGCTTCGCACGCAGAGCAGGACCCAGAGTCTCCAAGCCAGGATCTCGAATTTGAGGCACATAATCCCCAACGGTGCAACTTCGAGCAGTCCATTACCTGGTTCCAGCAGCATGTCGAGGAGCAGTCCCCTGGAGTGTGTGAGTTCAGGCGATTGCCCAGCAAACTTATTCATATTGTTTCGTAAAATGAGAGGGGGGAGTTCTATAGAGCGTAGGCTACCGGTGTGGGCGGTTCTGCAGGTAAGAAGTACCAGATACCGGGGTGCTATGCGCAGGCAGTTTCATTTCAAGGGGGTTTTAGTGAGAGATGATGGTGGTGTTGTCTTGTGTTCCCCGAAAGACGATGCTGCGCGGCTCTTCCTTCCGGGTGAACTATCTGTCAGCAGAGGTTTCGGCTGCGTGGCTCTGTTGTGCATGCAGGATCCGTGTCGTCCTGGAGTTTCGGCGTCGTCTCGACTTTGTGAGCTCTGGAATGCTCTGCCGCAGCGAACGGTGCTCGATTGGTGCACTCAGACCACACTACTAGATGGCTTCCATGCCCAGGCTGTGCAAAGGCCACTTCGTGCGCAAGAACTGTTACTGCAATTTTCGGGACTGCCTGTGTCCTATGGGAATACTTTTGGTTCGCTGCATAATATGCAACTGGGGGACTATCGTGTACTTTTCCGCGCATGCCATGCGATGGGCACGAAAAAAGATAAGTGGCGAGTGCGTTTGGATAGATATTGTAGGACTGCAGGAAGAAGGCGACGATCAGAGCGATTCGATGTCAGTCATGGCATTGACGTTTTCATGTTTGCAGTTACAAGCACGCGATTGGATGCGTCTGAGAAGAATTTGTGTGATGTTAGCGGTATTTTTGTTTTCCCCAAATGGCTAATGATTCGTCATTGTCTTCTAGCGGACAAGAACAAAGGTCATCGTGGGTCCACATGGTGGAAGATCTTCCCTCCGGAAGCTGCGATACCACGTCTTTTTGTTACCCTTGCAGCAGAGCAGCGGCAGTTCTATATACCTCTGAACACGGATCCTCTATGCAGCACGACACATGATTCCCCTTGTGCCAAAAAGCTCCAGCAGATACTGTCAACCCTGGAGGAGGGTGCAACAGAAACCCTGTGCAAAAGCGTTCGCTCGGCCCCTGCAGCTGCTACCTGCATTCTAGCGCAATCCGGAAGGTCGTTGGCACTTTGTTGATTTCCAGACTCATACTTGCTTTGTGTTCGAAGACATTCACGCACAGATCCCCGTATCTACTCTGGTGCTCGTACCTGGAGGCATTTACCGGAAGTGATCTGTGAGCGTTGTTCCCGTTGGCCTCCAATGGGACGCCCTCTGATTCTGGTTCCACGGACGCTTGTCACTGAAAGAATGGAAAAGATCGATAGAAGAGAATTTTGTTTCTTTATTTCGGTTTGTCGGTCTCAATCGGGTACACATTTTGATTTGATTGTTGTCGACTAGGTTTCCATTCGCGCTGGTGTCGGTTGGTTCGTAATTGTAGTACGACACATCAGAATACGCACGTTAGGTTACATGTTGTGCGGTTCTTCGGTTGTATATCGTAGTCGGGCTGGTCGATCATTGATCCGTTTGATGCTGGTTTTCAAAATGCAAGATTGCAGGTTCTTGATTGTCGCCATGAGGCACTCGTACTAGACACAGCACTTTTTGTATTCGACATCTGAAAGTATGTGCAATTACTAGGCAAATCTTTAAAATAAAGGGCAGATAATTTTCCTCGCCAAGGACTGAAGTTGGATATTAAGCCCAATGAACTGTGACTTATAGCAAACTGAATGGTGCATGCGTAGAAAGTCTAAGCGGCTGCGTCCTCAGTTAGGTTAGTGTTGCTGCGGCGCATCTTAGCGGGCTAAGCATCGCCGAATTTTTAAAACGAGCCGGTGTATAGATCTTCGAAACGTACGAGCATGCCGAAGGAGGATAGTGCCACTGCGCTTCCTGCGGGAAGCACGAGACGATCGCGTGTGCAAAGTAGGATCCAAAGCGTTGCTGGCACTCCAAAGCCGACTTCGCGCTCCAGTGCAGTTGCTGTCTCGCCGAATACCTTCCTTAGGGTCTTCCCGAATTATGTGGAAAGAGACGCTAGTGATCCAGCGTCCGAGCCGCGCGCTGACGATGACAACCCGGTGGCGCGTCCCTCGAAAAGGCAAACTGCGCGGAAGAGGACAACCACGCGGCCATCCGGAAGGGAAAACAGCACAAGCCGGGAACGACAGAAGACCAGTGACGGGCGAGAAGCTACAAGTCGGACTGGCTCAAAGGAGTCGAGCACATCGTCCGGTCGAAAGCAGCTTGGTGCGTTGATTCGTGGCACTCCGTCATCAGTCGTCTTGACCAAAGAAGATGGAGATGCACGTGAGGGTGACGCTTCCGGGACACGGAAGTCCAAGAGGCCGGCCTCGAGGAGAATGCGGCAGAAAAACACCACCAGTGGTGAGCGACCGTCCTTTGAGGGTCAAGGCCCAACTGCGCGAGAGCTGCTCGAGCAAGGTTTGGAAGCGAGAGAAAGAACCAGAAAATTAATGAACAAAGAGGACGCTGAGGACCTACCCGACCAGCACTTAGAGCATTTGGGCGCAGGACCAGGACAAGTCGCACGTTCGACAAAAAGCCAGTCTGTAGGCGATTTCGATGCAGAATTGCTTGCCGGGATCGCGAACATCATGACCATCGGCAAGCCACAAAAGAAACGAAAATCAAAATCTGACGAAGACGCTTCGACGAAAGACGGCTCTGAAGAAAAATCGACTTTGAATGAAGATGATGGCTCAACAAGAAGTCAGGGCGTTCCGGATCACATGAACCCACTCGTGCCACCAGGCGCCAGCAAGCGGGATAGAGGAAAAAAGTCATTTTCTGGTGCTAAGAGGGCTTCGCATGTAGACACCGACGATGATGACGTTGCACGATTGCCAGCGTCAGCAGACGCAAGTCTTTCGCCTCCGGGATCACGCAGGCCTTCTAAAGAATTAGGAGCAGGTGCGAAAGCGGGCACGAGCAAGCAGGGGCGCATACATGCGACGCCGGCGCCTGGTCGGGTGGATCAATTGACGCGTCTATCGACGAAGCAGGGTGGAATGGATAGGGATATCACTCAGGGCCGCCGTTCATCAAAAAAGGCTTCAGCGATTCCGGCGCGTAAGAATAGAAAAAGTCAGCAGCAGCGAGAAGCCACTAGCAAAATCGCTCAGCTAGAGACGGAACTCCCCAAGCTTCTGGCTGATTGGCAGAGAACCCTGCAGTCGTACGAAGTCGAGGTGACAGCTACCAACACGGCGAAACTTGGGAATGACAAGTCGGCGCCGTCTGTGCTAGCCGCAGGCGCCAGCGGAACGCGGCGAAGCGGTCTGGAGTCGCGTCAACCGCTGTTTTCGATGCGCCCATCAGTTGCACCAGGCGCAGAAACTTCCAACAGGAGCGCCTACGTGACGCGGAAGGAGAAGGAACTCGAACTGAAGATCTTGCAGGGAATCATGGCAAATGTTCAGAAAACACTTGAGGTGGCTCGAAATGAAGCTTCGGACGCACTTGATGGCGAGCTTTTCCGCCGTGCGGAGGTGTTGAACGCATCACTTGCGGCGTTTCGCGAACAGGAAGTGCGCTTTCTTGCTTTGAGCGCACAAGCGGATGCGCGCTCGAAAGATGACGCCTTTCAGTCGCAGGATGAGGATCCCTCTGCCCCAGGTGGGGGAATAGGCAGAAGAAAGTCCGTACGAAGCAGAAAGTCGAGTGCCCAGGGAGCAAAGTCTTCCAGCAGTAACACAAGCAAAAAATCTGCTGGCCGCGTGGAGAGCTCACGAGACGACAAGATCGCAGAGGCGCGTGAAACGCTCTTGCAGTCCCTGAACGGTGGAAGCTTTGCGGTGACTGGTGGCGTTGACCGGCCTGCACCGTCAACGGCTAGCCTTCAGGAAGCTTTCGTGACGTTGAACAAAGAGGTCCAGGAGAGTGAGAATTCAGAAATCCTCAAAGACGCTTTCTCCTCCTTGCAAACCGTAGTTCGTGAGCGCGACGAAAAGCATTTGTTCGAGCAAGGCGGTTCTTCGTCTGGATTGGCAGAGCGTACCAGTACAACGGACAAAGGAATAAGTAGTGCAGCTTCATCGGCAGCAATGCACGTTGAAGTCGTGACTGCTGCGTTGGATGGCATTTGGAATGCATCGTCGCAATCCGTTGCTCTGCGGTCGTCGTTAGAAGTCGTGCGCAACTTCGCCTTGCGGCGCTCCGTTCCGGATGTTCCCTTGCGACCGACGAATCGGGAAACAAAAGCGTATGGGCAGCAAGACGAAGAAGACTCAGCATCTTTCTTACCGGGGGCATCTTCCGCAGGTGCGAAGACAAGTGGCGGCCGCGGATCCAAGAAAAGCGTGAAGCATGATGGAAGTAAGTTTTTGCGGCGGTTGCTAGGCCGGCTGCGAAGCCGTACTCGCGAGCTTCTTGTTTTCGACCCGGAGCAAGGAGATGACGGACCTGGGTTGAGTAGCACGAACCATTTGCTCCAGGAACGTCTGGCCGTCCTAGATGGACTTCAGGAGCATGAAGAGTTGGATAGTGTCGATGACCACCTAGACATGTTCTCGTCGACGCGGCAGGATTTCACAAGGCTGCACCAGGTTTGGGGCCGTGCAGTGCGTGAGGCGTTCGACTACTTTGTGCAGAGGTTTCGCTGTCGCTTAGAGTCCCCGGACGGTCAGTTTCTGACCTGCTCTTTCGCGCCGGACAACCCGATTGCGCGAGACGAGTTGCTGAACGCAATTAACGTTCTGAAGGCGACACTGTTGCCGCCGCCTGGTCCGCCCATTGCACAAGACGATCGCAGCGCTGCCATGGAGATGCTTGAGAGGCTTGTCCGCGATAACCAACGGAACGAAGCAGGCGTCGTCGGGCGGACGAGTAGAGCATTGGGCAGGATTGATAGGAGCGTCTCGGCCAGTGATCAGAGTCAATTTGCCGAGGCGAATGCGACAGAGTGTTCTGCTGCACTGGGCTACGGTGCAGGCCGAATATTGTTGCTAGGTCTCAGCCCACGCGAGCAGCGTCGAGTGATCAGTGCCCTCGAGGTGATTGAGAGATGTGCGAGCCTTGTGATCCCAGCGACGGAATACCAGCCGCACATCACTGCCCTCCACAACTACCTGGCCTTTGCAGAGATCTGCCCTCTCGAGAACCCGTTGTTGCAGTTGCAGTTTCTCTCAGCTAGTCCCTTGCGTCACGCTATCACGCATCATTTTCTGCTGACCGAGAAAGAGGTTTCCGATTGCACTACGTGGACGTCGCTGCCTCTCTTTGAGAAAGGAGAAGACTTCGTCGTAGTGGCGGAGTGTCTGAAGGCCTTGCTTTCCGAGGAAGGAAGTCGCTTCGAATTCAAGCGCGCGCAGAAGGCCATGATTCTTAGCATACACGACGGAAAATCGCCAGAGGACGTGAACGAGCATGCGGATTTACACGGTGGGGATCCAAACTCCTTGAAAACACGTCTGGAGAGTCGTTTATTGGATGAGATTCTTGACGAGCTGCGCGGCGTGGTTCCCTCTGCTGGAAACAGAAAAGGTGCGCGACAGAAGCGGATGGAGGAGAAAGAGAACGCAAAACTTTCTGCCGAGGCGCTTTCTGGACTTGATCGCAAGCGAAACGCAGACGAGCAGTCCTCGAACCCGCCAGAACTAGGTGTGTTTTCTGTTCTGCATCAAGAAAATCTTGTTGACCCCGTGACTGGCCGACTGCGACCGTCCCACACTGTTGCGGAGGAAATGCGAGCAAAGTTGAAGCGCATTTCTGAGCGCGCAAGCCCTCTTGATCCTGTGGGCTCATTGGACGAAATGGACAGCGAGATGAGTACATGTATGCCACGACCGGTTAGCGAGAAAAAACACAGAAAGGCGCGCAAGCGAGCACAACGTCTACTAGACGGCGAGGACCTCTCCTCGTCCTCGTCAGAGGGCGAGGTTGACGAATTGATCGTTGGCCGTGACGACGACGGACACGTGCAGTCCCGCTTCATCGATGAAGACTTTGTAGATTTGCTCGATTTGAATGGGCAGGCTCCGGGTGGTAAGAAATTTGCTTCGCACATCTTCGATCGCGTGGGCCGCGGTGGCTACACAACGAGTGACGATAAAGTGGAGATCGAAGATGTTCTGGCGATTCTTTTTGCGTGTAAAGAAGAGGGTGATTTTTTTCTCCGTGTGAAGCAGGTCGTATACGCGAAGTTACGCACCGTCGCAAAGAAACTCGCCACTGTGCGAACTAATTTACGCAGTGGCCTCGAGTCGCCGAGCACTCGGGATAAAGATGCCACTGATCAACACCCTTCTTCTCCGAATGAAGGAACTCGACCTCGTGCCATCACGAGTACAGCGGGCAGTGTTGCTGCCGGAGGTGAACATTCACCCTCAGACGCGTCACCTCCAAACTCGCCTGGGGGGCGGGCGGCGGACGCGATGTCAGCCGGCGTGACTGAGACCGGCGTAGATTTGCTTCTGGTAGACGCGATTCACGCCATGAACTTTTTAGTCGAATATCTGCATGCCAAAGGCGTTGTCTTGCGGGACGCACTGGATGAAGTTCTGCAGGTCTTGCCGCCAAAGCTCACAGCGTACCTACGCCGTCGGGAAAGGGCTGCTAGCCTTTTCAGTTTCCTGGACGAGTTCCACCTTCTGTTTCCGGAGGACGGAACGGTCATTCACGATGCAGTAATGTGTCGCAACAGATTTGGACCCACGACGGCCGTTGGAGCCACTCGTACACGTAGAGGTCGTTCGACAATTGGAGTCGCATCTTCTTCGGATCTGCACGCGAAGTACGGCCTGAAGACGCTGCTTTCACACGCTACCTTGAAGGATTTGCAGGACACTGCAATGCTGCCGCAAATGAAACCCGTGCGAATGTATCCCGCGGAACCAGCGCGGCCACTGTACAGTTCGCCAGCCGTGATTTCGAAGTTGAAAAACGAAGTGCTGGGGGAGAAAATCCGCCTTCTGTTTGTTTCCTCGCGGAAGCGGTTCGACCTCTGCGCTTTGCCAAGCTCGCCGGCGGAGGATGTGGCCGCGGTGAAGAACTTCTTGCAAAACCCAGCGAGCGACGGCGACCACGTTTCCATTCTTCCACCAGACCTCATTGCACGAGAAATCGCCGAGTTAGAAGCGATCGAGCAAGCGATGGAAAAAGAAATGGCGAATCTCACGGGCAGCGCGCGGCCTGATCAGGAGGAGCTCGACGAGCATGGAGCTGTAGCAACAAGTAGAAGTTCGCTACGCGGAAATTCTACCCGTTCACCGTCTGTGCTGGATGGAATGCGAGAAGATGATCAGGGTGGACGGGCGAGTTTGGATTCGATGTTGCCCACCACGGCAGTGTCTGTGCGACCGCTGGATCAGCCAGCTGAAAAAGAGGAAGGCCGGCCGTCCGGAACGTTGCTCGCCTACATCTCCAAGTCGGACCCGACACTCGATTCAGCCTTGCGTGAAAATCAGAGTGGGCGGAGAAGAGCCTCCAGAAGATCATCTGCAAAGCGGGATAAGGAAGGAGACAGTGCCTCTCCCACGGAGGGACAATCGCCTTCTCGTGCCGGCAAGAATGGTTCGCCTGCGCGCTCGCCCTCTTTGAGACAACGGGAATACGCAACGAGAACGAGTGGCACACGAGAAGGACGCGGATCACAGTCACCCTCACCAGCACTTAAAAAATCCTCGATGATGCAAGAAGAACAAACGGAATTGATGTCGCGACTCGCTAAAAGCTTGAACGTTCCGAAGGACGTGCTTCGTGAGCTCGGAGAGGAGAAGGACCCTAATGTTCTTACTTTGCGCAAGGCCTCGTTGATCGACGACGAGACGCTGCGAAGCGTTGATCGTCGAGGGCTGCAGCAAGGCGGAGCTCACGTAGGGTCCGGGTTCTTTGACTCTTCCGACAAAAAATTTGTAGCGTTTCTGCAAAGGGTGGGGCCGAAATTGAAAGACCGGATTCAGCAAAGCGAGTTGGACCCAGATGAGGCCACGCGGCAGAAGAGGATCGCCGCGAGTGTTCGCAACATGGCTTCTGCCGTGCTGGCTCGGGCACAGGGACGAGACTCACGACAACGGGATGCAGACGACAGCTTTCTTAACGAGTATTTCTCTGGCCACTTCGCCTCTGGCCGGGCGAGGCGAGGGGCATTGCCCATCCTCGATGGCTCGCCAAGTGTCGATGACAAACGTCGCGGTTTGTCAAGTTCCTCGTCTCCTGGCCACCAATCGAGGGACTCTGTGATCAACCTACCGCTTCTATTCGATGGAGTGAGTAGTGTTGCAAGGACAAGCTGGGAGCCAGGAGTTTTCGGGGACGGCAGGACATCTGTAACCCGCAAATCGGGTGTCGGAAAGGTGCTGGAGCTTCTTGGAAAAGGCCCAACAGACGAGAGCGAGCAAATAGCGAATCGCAAGTTCTTTGCTCTCTACCAACGGTTCACATTGGCGCACAACATCCACACAGGAAAGTACTACGCTCCTGACGCGCATGAGCTACTGGAACAGTTGCGCAAAGGTACCTCTGGCGACACGGATAAAACTGCGTGGGAGTTATCTCGTGGCAGCAGCAAAGGCAGCATCTTTGCTTCAAACGAGGCACTATCTGACGAAGAGAGCCTCGCTGGTGCGGTTGCTGAGTTGCTGGGTCCGACGTCGTACAACGCCGACCCCGCACTGCTTTCAGAAGCAGCACTAAGAGAGCAGGTGGAGAGCCCCGTGAGACGCAAACGAACTCGCAAGTTTGCTGAGGTGTGGCAGGAGGCACTGACCCGCATCGGACAGGTACGAATGCGGCGTTTTTTGCGTGCTGGTGGGTCAGACAACGGGTCGGATGCGGCACTAGAGGCTTTATACTCTGACAAGGTTGCATGGGACCTTCTAGGTAAGGAGGGATTGCTGGCAAAGTTGAAATCCGAGTTTTTTCCTCATCACGACGAACACGATATTGGAGTAGAGGAGAAGGGAGAACTCGATGGGGAAGTTCCTTCTGACGTCGAATCGACAATACTGTTAACCGGACCTGACTCATCTTCGGGACGCGGAGCTTTGCTAGCATTGGGTCAGCCGTTGCCCTTTCGCCGCGGCGACCTTGTCTTCCTGAAGCAGCAAGCCCTCCACGAGTGGGAGAGCTCGTTGTTCACAGAGAGAGAAGCGTCTTTTTCCGAAGCCTCGGACAGCGATGGGCGCTCCCCTCAATCCGTGGGAGGGACCTCGGATAGCAGCGGTTCATCCAAGGGAGTCGACCCGCGAAAATCGCGGCGACGCAGTTCAAAGAAAGCACCACTCACAGCGGACGGGAAGGTCGCGCGGCGCAAGAAAATTCAGGAAAGGCTTGCTACTGCAAATTTAGTTCACCTGGTGCACCAAATCCATAATGCGTACCCGCATACTTCAGCAGAATTGACAATAGCGAATGGCAAGCTCTCTCGGAGTGGCACTTTGCGGGTACATCTGATAGACTCGCGAACGCAAAAACGCCTTGCGAGGTACGACCTTCCCCAACGGTTTCTGGCGCATGTCGAGGCCGAACGGGAATTAGGTCTAATTCAGTATGTCGACGAGATGGAGGATGGCATCGATGACGGGGATTTGGAAAATCGAGAAGACGAAGACATGATTCCCGACGAGCAAGAAGCTATTGGTGTTAAGAAGCGTCAGACTTCTACTGTGCTTCCAGGAGGTCGAGCATTTTCCCAGGATGATGTTGACCGTGCATCTTCGCGGGTTGCTCCGGGAGCAGGCACGGCAAGCAGGAAGTCGCAGTCAAAGAGGAGCATGAATGCAGGAGGAGCCTTTGTGGTCGGTAGAAAGTCTAGCATGGTGACCAAACGAGGAACAAATCAATTTTTCGGAGCGACGCGACGAAATGCATCCGCGATTACGGTAGTCACGCAACCAATTGAATACACACTCGAAGCAGGTGAGGCTGAGGTGACCGAGTTTGCGAAGCAGAAGGTATCAACAACACTTGGGAAGCGCAGCATCGCTGGCAATGCCACTAGCACGCCGAGAACTAGCCGGTCGGACAAAAGCGATGGATCAGGACGAGCGTCGTCAGATTCGAGAACGACAGCGCGGAAGAGATCAAGGTTCGCGAGCCAAAGCCTTGATTCACGCGCGACGCGCACGACCACTACGTTAGGTGGCCCCTCCGTTGTGGCGACCCTTGGTAAGCCCATTACAGAGGATGCTGCAGCGGATGAGACGAGTAATAAAGAGGATGAGAACTACCTTGTTGCACCGGGGTTTGGCAATATGTTCCGAAAGAGCCGGCGAAGCGGTACGGAGCGGAAATCTGGCCGTAGTCCCTCGCAGCGACCAATGAAAAAATCAACGAAGCCACCTGAGTCGTCTGACGCAGCAGGTCACGCTAGTGACTACTCTCAATCTTCTTTGACGCTCGCAGAGGCTGCGGGAGCTGGCACAGGCAGCACTAGACCTAGCAGTACACATGGTAGTAGGCCGAACGGGACTAGATCTATCCGTTCCAGAGAAAAAAGTCAGCTGAACAAGTCACGAGATTCTTCCCGAGGCGGCAGCGGGAGGTCCTCGGAGGATTTCAAGAATGGCGAAGCCATGACGAGGATAATGTTTTATCCCGAAGATGACCCGGATGATGGTTACGATGACCCGAGTCAGTTCGACATACGAGAGGACGACGTGGAACTACTTCCGGAGAACGACGGTTCCACGGGAAGTGCATTTCTAGAGTTAAGGGCCACAATAGTTCGTCTTCGCAGATCAATTGTCTCAGTGTCCTCTTTGGAATCGGATTCTGAGGGAATGAGCGGAGAAGATGAATCACTTTCAGCTCTAAAAATAGAGACTGAGGAAAATAAAGATGGCATGAAGTTGAATGATGACGACGAGGATGGCGCGTTCAGTGTCTTAATTCCTTTTGTCCTGCTTCGCGACGTCATCGTTGATGCAAGTGATCCAGGCACGAACGATTTTCGATCACTGAAGCAGCTTGTGGGGGCTGGGTTTGAGCTGGCGGTTCGCGGCGTTCGCGATGCGGCACCAGAAAACGTACAGGACGAGGTGGCCCTTGCAGAAGCTTTTGCTATGCTGGACGACGCAACAGGACTTTCTGCGCCGGATGGAGTTGGAGAAATGCGAACTGGTGGGTCCTTTGTCCGCGGCGCCGAGGGGGAAGGCATGGATGGAGACGACGCCTCGCCTGACGTAGGTGTCGGGGGCGAGGCGGGCACCTTCACAGAGGGTTCCTCGGAGGTGACATCGCCGGAAGATAAGAATCCATCCTCAGACTCGGAAGCATCTACTTCTCCTTTTGAAGACGAAGAGGCGGGTACTGAATTGAGAAAGCTCCCCAAGCGTCCGAGTTACCTTGATCGTAAGTCGCGAAAATTAGGGAGGAAACTGTCAAAGAGGGCATCAAACCGAAGTAGCACGCGGTCGTCTGGCGTGGGTGATGCGCAAGTGTCGACCGGAGAAAATCGTGACGTTGCTGTTCTTCCGGGCAAAAATTTTGTGTCGTTGTGGCCTGTCAAGAGAAAACTAGACGATCCATCAGCTATTGTCTTCGCTTCGAGAAAAGAAATTGCGAAGGTGTTGGGCAAGCATCTGAGCGAAGAACTTGAACACAAGGCCGCGTTCGTGGTGAACCGAAATCACATCGTTCCGGTTTACGATGATGCAGACGTTCTCGATTTCATGAAACGCTACCGCAAAGGCGCTGCTAGAGTAAGGCAGAAGGTAATGAACTTGAAAAATCATTTGCGCGTTCTCGCCGCTGGTGTGCATTCCCATTACCACGACGTGGGTGACAAGATCCAGAGGACAACATTTGGCGACAGCCCCGCCTCATCTCGTGTGCATGACTCTGAGGAAGAGGATGAAACGGAGGAGGACCGAGTTGCGCGTCTCCAACGAGATGTTGAAAGCACGACTTTAGCTATTGAAGAAGAACAGCGGAGGTTCGCTGCGCGGGAAAGGCTGGTCGTGGAACAGTACTACTTCTCACGTGCCCTCTGTATTGCGCAGAATACGCGCGTCGTGCCCCGCGAGGTGGCCGTGACATCCGCGTTCGAGCCCGATATGCGATTCTTGATAGAAAAGCTCGCAAACGCGAAGGCGGTGAACGCCATTCCAGCACGTCACCGTGGCGCAGCAGCCGACAGCGAGGAAGTGGACGCCGAGACTGGCAAGGGGGCAGGCAAAGTAAAGGCGGCTCGGAATGATATTTGTCTCCTTGTGGTCCGAATCGTGCACGACTCGGCCCATGCTGCGGGGCCACTCGCCGTTTTAGCGCTTTTCCAAAACGCAAAACTCATTTTAGACCGTCCCATCGTGCTGCCGTGTATGTACCTCCGACCGGAGCGAAGACCCATTGTGGTGGAACCAAAAGAAAGACTCACGGTAGACGGAAAGACTTCGCTGGAGATTCTTGATGCGGATGCACCCCTGAGCGAACAAAGAAAAACTGAGCACATATCTCGTGTCAGCGAGGAGCTACAGCATTTTCCGGATTTGGTACTGTTGCGGGGTGACATTTTCCACTACGGCCATGACCACCACGAGGAAATGCATGCTGAGTCATACGAAGCGGGAGACGAGTCCGTACACTACTCAGAAGACTACCATTACGCGCACTACGAATACCACGAAGGGTACTGGGACGACAGTACTACGGCAATGGCGCACGCGCAGTCTGAAGACGATCAGAAGTACGCAGAATTGAAAACACAACTTCTGGCTCTGGCGGAGGAGGGCTACGTTTTCCAGTTAGTGGAAGCGGACGAGGAAGCAAGGTCAGCCGCCGGAAGTAGCAATAAGGCTGGAACAGAAACAGCATCAAGTGCAACTGGCGTTGAGCAGCACTTTTCTAATCGGGGTGAGGAAGGAAATTTTGTAACAATCCTTCCATATGCGCTAAATCAAAGAATTTCAGAGTATCGTGCGAGCAAGAAAGCGGGTGAGCCTCAGGCTCGCTACTCTCATAGTCGTGACGAGTGGACCTATAGTGGTACGGCCGCCGGTTTGATGCTCGCAGCCGAGCGCAAGCATACAGTTCCTGCAGATTGGGTGACGCATTTCGACCCAGTTCTAGTAGCGGATCGGCCCGTTGGGATAGGTGACCGCGTCCAGTTGCACGAGCCCGCCATTGCGCGGCATGAGGCGGGGGCGGACGTCGATTTGGCTGTGTCCGCTTCGGTTAGGGCATCTGCCTTGTCAGCGGTTCCTCCGGAACGGGCGTCCGGATCGCGGTGCGCGTCCCGATCGAAAGGAGAAGCCGATCAGTCGATGGAGGGGATACATGCGGATGTGGCTACTGCGGAGTCCGTCAGAGCAGCCGTGCGAACTGGAGCCGCCGTCCGTTGCATTGGCATTGTGGACGCGGGGTGGGCCGCGGGAGGCATTCGCGTTCAGCTGTCGACTAGTGGTGATGGGCTCGGCGAGGGCAGCGATACCGTCTCAAAGGGGGGTGGCATTAAGGGCGGCTCAGTGATGTCTCTTCCCGCCATGTGGGTAGAGCCCCTCGTGCAGGTGCAAGCAAGTGTTTTGGCAACGCAACGCACCGCTGTGCAACTTCGCGATGTGATTCCTGCCAACATGTATCGCCGGCGAATCCACTTCCTGTGGGATGCCGTTGAAGGTGGCGCGGTGATCCGCGCAGTCCCCAGTCTAGACGAAACTGGACGCACACGCTCGACCGTATCTCGATGGACTAGAGAAGCGCAATCGCGGAAGAGTTTCAAAAACTCAATTTCTCAAACCAGCAGCCGCGAATCGAAGAAAAGTAAGTCTACGAAGCGACAACCTGGTGCTGATGCCTCAACAACAGCGGGCTCAAAGAAGAGTGCGCGAAAGAGCGAGGCATCGCGGAAGAGCTCTCGCGTCTCAGAAAGACGGAGTAAGGCCTCGAACGCGGCGAGCGTGAAGATGGAGTCCGTACGTGCTACGGTGAGCCAGATGCTTGCGCAAGACGCGGATCCTGATTTAGCCACCACTCCTCTCGACGGAGGTGAAGAGGAGAATGTTGAAGTTGCGCGTGCCTCACTCTTCGGCGACATGCTGCAGGAGGAAGCTGATGAGGAGTCGGGTGAATATATCGGCATTCCCGGTCCTGTTCTATGCGTAGAAGTGTGGCGTCGCGGTTCTTTTGTGCGTGGCATGCGTGTGCCGGCAGCTTATGTCGCTCCCCTCGCTCCAGGAATTTTTGGCGGAGGTGACGGGGGTACAGCCCTGGTAACATCTTCTGGCACTAGCGTAGTAAGGGAGGACGAGGGTAGCGGAGGTAAACAGGACCAAAGTTCGGCAACTGCTCTGGCTCGGCAGGTGATGTTGCATCACATGCGTCCCGGAACGCTTCTAGATCTTCACAGTGATGCTGCAAGAGTGCTTGCTGCACAGTCAGATGCGTTTCCAGATGTGCGGTTTCTCTATGCTTTGTCACCAGATCATATCGTTGCCGCGTTGGTCGACGTTAAGAGTCACAGCATGGCCCAGGCAGTGCTTTTACCTCGAGTTGTAGTTTCACCAGCACTTGGTCGCTTTCCCACTCTGTCTTCCTCGACGGATCAGCTTGAGACGCTGACCACCGGAATTTTCGTACGCGACGAGGTCCTAGCGGCTCAGCAATTTCGCTGCGGACAGCCCGAAGATGTTCTTCCCACAACGGCGCTTTTCGAGAGGCCACGGTACACCTTCTTGCCGGGGGATGCAGTGCTTCTGCGATCAGCATTGCAGAATTTGGGAGGGCATTCGGAAAGCGTTCCCGCTCGGCTGAAAGCCTACGTTCGCCGCGGCGGAGTGTGTTCCGTCGTCCACGTTGGCGCCGGAGGACACTGGCTGTTGCTCTACACTGACGACCTGCCTTCGGGCGAAGCTGCGACAGATGAAGATGATCTCGCTAACCAGTCCTTTTTCTGGGTTCCTGTGAGCTTCGTTGAGGTTTGCGACACAACCGGTCGAGATCTGGAACCGGGCCAATCGGTGGCGGTAAGGGACGTGCTGGAGACCGATCTGTGGGCAATTGCCATGAAAACGCTACGACTGGCAGCGCATACAATGCTTTTGGAAAGGAACGGGAATATGGTCAAAGTCGGTGTGCTCTCAAAAGGCCAGTTATACGAAACTGTGGATATTCCAACGTGCTTCGTGGAATACAACTTATTCACCCGAACAGTCGCGAGCATGAACCACGCCACTGATGCGAAGATGCTCACTGATGTTCTCGGGAGCGATTCTGATACCGCAGGAGAAGAGGTGAAAATAAAAGGAGAAGCAGTTGTTGTACAAAAAGTATCGAAAAAATCACGCCGAAGACCCGCGACAGGGCTGTCTCCCACCAGAACAACTATGAGAGGCTCAAGTAAGACGACGAGCCAAGGAGCCGGCGCACGAGAGTCGCAGGCACTTGCTATCAGAACAACTCCACCTGGTGTACTTGGCGAAGCAGATCGGACAGTTGTTGACTTTTTGTCAATGCGGATTCTTCTTGCGGCGTTTCCGTACCGTAGTCGAGTGTACCTGAAGCCCTTCTTTCGAGGCCGTCGATCCGCCGCCTGCTCAGCCCTGCTCGACGTACTTCGCGAGCGCGCATCCCAGCTCCGGCGAGCCGAGAGACACCTCATGTCTGTGCGCGTCGAGGCTGTGCACGAAAGGCGGGTAGGATTGCGCGT
Source organism: Amoebophrya sp. A25 (assembly GCA_905178165.1). Taxonomy (NCBI): domain Eukaryota; class Dinophyceae; order Syndiniales; family Amoebophryaceae; genus Amoebophrya; species Amoebophrya sp. A25. The sequence goes on from CAJINU010000035.1 coordinate 134,923, forward strand.
TATGGATGGCATCTCAAACAAAAGCTCATCCAATATGCCAACAGAGCTGAAGCAAACCTTCTTCGCTCCACCCCACCTGCTACACCTTCCGCACCGACCGCATCGAGGGCTGGACGAACTGTTTCATCGTCGGCAACGTGTTGCAGTGCGCAACGTGGAGCCAAGAAGCTACTTCTCCGATCTCGAGTATATCAAGTTGTGTGACTTCGTGCGGTCCGTCCCGCGGGCACGAGTCGTAGTCCACAGCGTGACTGTCAGGTCTTCGAACACGCTAGTGGACCTTATGTTGCTGGACGTAGATGGCCTGCCTCTTGAGCGAGCGCGCGTGTCTGCAGATTTACTGGAGGCCTTTGAGGATGACGCGGTGGACTACAAGCGCATGATGGACGATCATGGTATCAAGGATATCGTGGCAGAAAATAAGATCAAAAAGAAGAGAGCAGAGGAGTCTCGCAAGACGAAGCCGGCAGCCAAGAAAGGCGCTTCGCGCGTAACCAACGTTTCGAAAAAATCAGTTATGAAGTTGGGACGCGTCCGCAAGTCGTCTGCAACGAGAGATAGTGATGGAAAAAAGCCCAACGGCCGGAAGGGTAAGAAAAATGCTGAGACGGCTATCATTGACGCTTTCCTGAGTGACACGACTAGCTCTGGCGGCTCAGATCCTTCCACGACGGATGTTTCTGACGATAGCTCAGACGCAGACAGCATGGAGTTTGACCCGTCGCTGACACAAGCGCGAATACCAGTTCTTCTGCGCGATGTGGTCACCTACAACGCGTATGCTCCTGCCGTCGAGAGATTGCATATGTTACAGGCAAGAGGGGACCGGCTCTTCATCTCGGAGCAGGAAGCCCGCAACAAGAGGAGCGATCGCGTCGTCGTGGTGGCTTTGCGACGAGCGCCACGGAGAGAAGACCTGTGGGAGCATCCGCAAGAGCCCTTGTCGTCCGCCGAGCTTCGAGTCCCCACAATCGTTGTCGCGAGTGAAGTGGTTCCGCGAGAGGTCGTCGCAGTTCGACAGCAGCTAGACGAAGGAGTTGCACGTGGAGGACGAGGAACTGCTTCGTCTTCCAGAGGAAAGTCCTCAAAGTCTGTGGTTGACAGTCTGTGTGCGACTCTACTCTTCGGAGAACAAGAGGACTCAAATTTCAAGACTCACTGGTCTAACACACAGGATTCAACAAAGACGCAACTACACAATAGAAGTGGAGCAGACCACGACGACGACCATTTTTCCACATTTTCGTATATTCCGCTAGGTTCAGAAGTGTTTCTTGCGGGACAAGCTAGCACAGTAGATCCAGTTTGCGAGGGAATATACACGCGGTACTTGAGTTCTAATCCGACAGCACTGCTTAGTCCTGAGCCAGTCAAGCTTGTGTTGCTTGGTCGAGTGGGTTCCAATCTGTGTGTGGAGCCAGTGGTTTGCAAGAGTGAGGATGCCGATGACGCCAACGCCTTGCCTGAATTCTCCGGTAGTGTAGAGAGGGAACGCTGTGCGCTGTTGCCCGCTGAGCTTGTTCATCCTGCAGGGACTGATAGCCAGACAGCAGCGTCGTCAGGGCGAGCGGTGGAGAGCTGGCTATTTCAAGAAGTCTGCCTACGAGATTTTGCCGTAAGCGCTTACGAGTACCCGGAAATTGAGACTATTCGCAAAATGGTAGAGGAAGATGGCTCAATCCTGGTGCCACTCAGAAGACGCGAGCCCAAGAGGCGGCGCGCCGTGGAAGCATTTCCAGTAGCGCATGGTTGCCACCGCTTGGACCTGATGGCAGTCTCACCGCAGCTGTGGGTGCGAGCAGTTGCAACGGAACTGGCCGCGAAGTCGCAAGTCCTCCTAAATGCAATAGCTGTGCGGAAGCAGCGTGGCTTAACAACAACGGACTATGAAGAAGAAAATGAGTTTCAGCACTTTCTCGAGAATCTGGGCGACGAAGCGGAAGCCCTGACCCGCCGGGCCGCGGTGTCGATTTTAGACACGAAAGACGTCAGCACTGCAGTAACGTTTTTTCCCCTCATTCCAAGTATTTTCGTGGAGCCGAAGGAGCTTGTTCCCACGCACTTGCGCGTCCCTTTACAACCTGGAGAACCGGTGCGAGTTCGTCCGATAGTAGTACCAAACTCTTTTGCCATCGTGCACGAAGTCTGTTCCTATTCCCATGAGCGCCTCGTCCTATGCCAAACGACAAGACCCGAAATGGGGGGTCCTCTCGCTCCCGCTGTAGCCGAAGTTTGGGTCTTCGATGACGCGAGCGGCGAATGTGTGCAGCAGGTGCAGCTGCCGCTTTTTGTCCTCGAAGCGGAGACGCCGGATGCTGCAACGCGCACACAACGCGAGAACGACGCCTGTCATAGTGTATTGCGTCGCCCGTTTGTGATTGCTCCGACGGTGGAGCCCAGAGTGTCTGCGGAGCTCGCAGCGGAGAAAGAATCAGGGGTGCCGATGCTCTTCATCTCGGAGCCAGATGACAAGCCCATGCCCAACAGTAAGTCAACTCCTTCGTATGGAAAGTCGCTTGTGGGTGCAAAAAACGGTAGAGTGCCGCCCATTTTTGGCTTGGGATTCCATAGTGCCGGGTCATCTTCATCGCATCGTCTGTACGGGTCTATCTCAATGCCACAGGAGCCTGTTCTGGAAAAACCGAAAGCTGTTCTAGCGCCAGCGATTAAGGAGAATGTGGCCGCAAGGGACGGCCGCCCCGAAATAAAGGAACGAAAAAAGAAATCCGGCAACAAGAAGCGTTCAAAAAAGCTCGAAGTCTTACCGCCTATCAGAGAAGGGACGGAGGAATCGGACTTCGAGGAAACTAGCCAAGACCATCTTTTGGAGGAAGCGGACGAGCTAGTCGCGTCCCAGGAGCGTGCAGAAGATCCAGTTTTTCATACAGGAGCGATGGATGAATTAGGGGAGACACCGAGGGTAGTTCCGCCTTTGTCCGTGAGGGGAAAGCTCTCTCCTTACGGAGCGGCATTGTTCGAAATCAACGAAGCAGTAGTTCTCTTGAAAACAGAGAACGAGCAGCCTCCACCAGATGACGCTGCAGGCACAGGTGGAGGTGCGGGCAGTGGAGCGGCGCAGGCAGGCAGATCAGCTTCTGCTACGGGCGCTGGCTCAGCAGGGGGAGGCAGCATTCCTCTGAATTCTCTGTGGATGAAAGTTACAGCAATGGCTACTTCGGATCCGCGGGTCTCGATGCGTGTTGTTGCCACGCAGGACGGCGTAGCCGAGGTCGCGATTCACCGCAGCCACGAGCCACGTGGCAGTGTACTAGATTATCACCATGCGGGTACGAAGGAACACCGTTACAACCTTCCGTGCTCGTGGCTGCTGCCGCGGTTTGCAGTAGGTGTAGAGAGCCTTCGCGCTGGTGACTTTGCGCTGCTGCGAAGTGTCGCCACTGCTGACGCTGCGAACGCGGGTGATACCTTACTGGCAGAGAAAGCAGTTCTAAACGCGCCCGCGGGATTAAGCGGAGAAGGCATGACTGTGGAGGAGTTGCTAGCTCCCAAATTTCCACTCTTGCGACTGCGAGAGGACGTGCCGGTATTGTCCACCGATCCAGACCACACCTCCAGCGAGGAAGAGAGCAAAAGTGGCGCGGAAGGTCGAAGAGAAAGCTTCGCGGAGGGCGAGCTCGAAACTGTGGAGTGCGAAATTATAGGAGGCGGCACGGTCTACGTCGGGAATGAGCAGAAGCGTTCGCAGATTCTCAAAAGCAACCCAGTGGTGCGCGTCCCAGTTTCGGTTTTGGAACGAGTGTTTAGCAAGCCGCGACCTGGCGAAACAGCGCTGCTTCGTACATTAGTTGTGCCGGTGGTGTTTGCGCCCGTGGTCGAAACCCTGCGCACCATGCTTCGCACCGTGCCGACTTCTCAGATTTTTATTGTGAGGGTGCTTGGGGCTTTCGCAGAGGTGTGCGTCTGCGCTAAAGGAAAACTGGTAGTGGCACCGCGTAGCTTGCAAACGCGAGCGAGCCAGACACGGAAGAGCCCCGCAGCAAAGAGAAAGATGGGTAGACGAAAGAGAGCCTCAGCTGTTGATGCGCTTATCCAGGACGAGAGCGATGTTGATGTTGATATTTCCGACGCGGCATTTGGTATTGGTTGGGCCTCTCGTCTTGAGGTTGGTTTACCTGATGATGCAGTGAAAACTAGGATTCTGGACGCTGGTAGGTCACAGCGAGTGTCTGGTCAAGTACATGCGGCCGGGGACGGCGCCGCCACCCACCGCTTGCTGCGGGAACATTTGGCGACAGCGCCACTGGGAGAGATGGATGGCGTGTTTGTCCTACCTGTAGAATTGCTGGAGCCCTCTAGTGTCAGTCGAATCGCCGAAAACTGCCTCGGGATACTCCCATCTCCATCAGATTTGGAGCTGTTGGAGGAGGTACATCTCACATTGCCGGCCCCTGAGCAGGTTGGTGCGTCCAGAAGCGCGCTGAGTCGCTCTACTATGGCAGGAGACGAGGACACGGAAGCGGATCCGGTGAAAGCCACACGAGAAATTGCAGGCTTGCTCTCGGACGCTCTGAAGAGCAAGCATGTGCAGGCCTTGGAGCGGGAACTGAGACGGCACCCACTAGAGATGCGGTTGCACCGTCTGCTGCAGCACCCAACACGTGATCTTGTGAGTGGCACAATCGTGAATCGCCGCAGTTGCGATGCGGAAATCTTCGTTACCGGACGACGCGGGCTCGCACCCGGCAGCACCGGGTCAACTAGGTTTGTACGTCGAATGCTCGTGCCGGCAGAAAGGCTAGAGCGTGCTCCGCGAGCGGAGCACGCACCACGGCCGGGTGAGTTTGTCCATTTGCGGGCGATGGTGTTTGACGAAGCGACATATCTGGACATTGCGCCAGCACGGCGCGCCGTCCGAAAAGGCGCGCGCCTGAAGGTGATATCCGATATTGTCGCACCCATCCCAGCGGCTTTGCGACGCGGCGGGGCAGATTCCTCTGGTGTCAAGCCGAAGCTCATTCGAGTCATGGCGCAGTTTGAAAAGAGGAACCAAGGGAACTCTCCTACCGTTGGAGGCACAGCTGGCAAAAGTCAGACGAACATCAGCGGACCGTCATTCGCGACGAGTGACCTGCAAGTGTTCACGCTACCACACTTTAGCATCGCTCCGTGGCGCAATCCATCTGACGCAAGCAGGATACAGCAGGGTGATCAGGGCGCGCGCTTGCGAGCGATCGAGGTTGACGATCGGTGGCGAGAAGAGGCTCAAGTTTTACATGAAATTCGCGATGGTGTACTGGGAAATTTCGCGACTGTCGAGTACGTCCATGACAACGAAAATGATGAGAAAATGGCCGACGGAAAGAGGGTCTCTGCGGCGGACACACACAAGCTGGTAAAGCGGCTCTCGCGTGGCCAGCGAAAACGCCTACGGCACAATCTAGCGACATGGCGCGCGGACTTGGAGGCGGGACGATTGCAGTTGGTGAGAATACGTCGGCGCGTTGTAAACCTAGCCCTACAGGGTGTAAAGAGTGCAGACCCATTTAGCAGTAAAGGAGGGGACAGCGAGAACGATGACGCGATTCTTTCACAAATTCTTCGTCAGGGTCTAGAAAAGAATGCCGCGGAGATTAGTACGGGCACAGACCGTAAAGCCGTTACCGCAGTCAGCGAGATGCTAGTGCAGGACCGTGTCAACTGGTTGAAGAATAACGTTTTCAACCGGATCATCGAGCTTCCGCGGGCTTATCTCGAAGACGACTCCGGTGACTCAGTTAGACGACTCATGGCTCCACAACACAGAGGAGCAGGGGGCACAACTCTTGGAGGAGGCGCAGGAGGAAGTTACCAGCACCATGGAATGTTACACCGTGAGGTCTTCTTTCCTCGACGCAAGCTGGACGCAAAGGACCCTAACCATGTCGAACCTAGTCAAGAGGCCATCCTCGCTGGTGATCGCGCTATCGTAAGCCGCGACGATGATCTAGACTCCTCATGGAGTGAATTTTCAGCCGAAGAGGGCGATCAGAAGAAAGATGAAGTACTCTCTTTTGGTGGAAAGAGGATTTGCTCAGTGATTCTGCACACGCATCAGTGATATGACGAAGTCTTACTAGAACAAGAAATCTTATCACCATACAGTCCATTGGTTTCTTTGGTAAATTGACTTTCTTACCGCGAACTACAGGATAATGCACTTTCATTGTCGAATGTCGTATCTTCGTCAGGCTGCCGTGCTCAAAAAAGTTCTCGCTGGTTCGTCCCCTGGAAAGCGAGTGCCGAGCGCCGTGGAGCGTGGTCGCGCACTGTTGAACGATGTGCAATTGAGACATTATCATGCGGTCCTTCCGTCTGAGGACGCCGCACTTAGACGGGAGAAGATTGCTACGCGCCAGAAAATCGATGCCGAGGTCGCAAAATTAGAGGGCGAGTTGCTGGGCATGAAACAGATAGCACACGAAATGCGGGGTGCTCAAATACTGGCCAAAAAACGCATGGAAGAAGAGCAGAAGCGACGAGCAAGAAAGAAAGCGATGGCAGCGGGCGACATGATGAGAGCGTACCACTTGATTAATTTGAATCAATCAGAATTTGTTTGAAACAACGAACAAGGATTTCGATACGTTTCTGCAATCACGAGACTCCTCGCTGAATAAGAATCTACTCTCCATTCTGGAGGCTTTTGCAACCTACTTGTTTCTGGCGAATTTAGCTTGCTTCATCTAACTCCAAAGGTTGCGGGCAGACTAGTAGAGCTATATACTCAAGACATCAGAATGTTGCTTCATCTTTCGTTCCTTTTCAGGTACATTCCTGCCCGTGACGCTTTTACTGTGAACCAGGCGTTTATCATAGAGGATTCCAGTTCCTACAGTGGAAGCACCAGCAGTGACGAAATTGAAAAGCCGGGTCAATATTCAACCTATATCCCTGGTCAGTCGGTTCGCGGTGGCAACACAGTCATGGCTTCAATGAGGATGGGCGTGCCCGAGTTCGACCTGTTTGGCATGCGCGACTCTGCTAGACGGGTGAACAACGACAAAAAAAATGCTCCGTTGTCGGCCGCCGCAAATGCAACACCGAAACCCTTTCTCGGCTTGGTGGGCGCTATTGACCAAGACGATCGCGATATCAACCGTTATCTGACCCAGCGAGGAAGTAAACAGGCGGATTTCGAGGAGGACTACGGAGTGTTTGGAATAGAAGGCAACTCGTCCACCTCGCAGTCGGACGGCACAGAAGAGCCCAGCTCAGATCGTCCGACCAATAAAGAATTCCTGCAGCTCAACATGGAAGACAATGTGGGAGGCGGCTACTTCTCCGCGGATTTGTGGAAGGAGGCCAGGAAAAAACACGCTCAGGTACGCCTTCCGGTGGCAAATGCCGACATAAAACGCGGCCAGCACGAGTCTCGCTACGTCGAGTACTTCCGCTACTAGATCATCACCAGGCATGTGCTCATGCAACAGCATCAAGAGTGTGTACCGTCTAGAACACATGTTTGTAGAAGTTTAAGAAAAGTCGGGAAACAAATAGCTTTGCGCTACTGTCTAGTAGGGGCGCGTTCAGTCTCCGTTTTCGAAGAAAATAATTCGAATTCCATATGAAAGTTGCAGACGTGTCTTTGTACGATGGTCAAAGCACAGTGATAACGCGAAACAAGGCATCAACTTTTTTGTAAAAATGTAAAGATAACAGCCAATTCCAAAGACCACGGACATCATGAGCATCATATTCATCATGAACGTTCTATGCAATGTTACTAGATTGACAGCAATTTCACTAGATTGACAGCAATTTCACGAGGTTGATAACAAGTTCACTAGATTGACAGCAATTTCACTAGATTGACTTTCCAGCAGGTGTGCGATATCTACTTTAGAAACCCATGAAGTTACGTTAGTGGACCAGTCACTGGTGCAGCTGGCAGGGGGGTTTGCGTGCACGAGCTGGTGAATGAATAGTGTGTACAGGTTTCCAAGAGCTCCTTATTTCGCTTTCTATCACCAATGAATCAATTGAGTGATTCTATCTTCATATCCAAGAATCAATTACCTTGGCATTTTTCTATCTAGCAGTATCGAGCAACGATAGCTTCATCGCAGCATGCACTCGATTCGAAAAGTGCTCTGGAGGGCCAAAAAAAAATGCACGAGCATGCAAATGAAGCAGAGCTATTTTGATTCTCAATCAGACTCTTATCGAATGGAAATTGCTGTGAAGCGTTGGGGATGCTTAAGTACACTAATGCCTATCAAAAACGTGAGGTAGAATGTTAAATCAATGAGCTTAAAGAGATGAAAGAGCTACGAGTTACAATCGACTGCTTGCTATCGGCTTTCGCTGGCATGCTGCGACCACGATACAGTATGCATGCCGTTTAAAATTTTTCTCGGGGAGCGACGACTTGCCTACCTTTTTCCTACGAAGTCTTTTAATGCACATGCAGGAAGCCTCTGCCATTTGTGTCGGTGAACTAAAGAAATCGCACAAGTTCTCCGTACTCCGGCAGATACAGAGACTGTATTCGCTTCCTTAGTTTCAGTTTCTCTGTGTCGTGTCGCTTACCTAAATCTTCTGAATTGGTGTTTGCAATTCTCAAGACTGATAGATCGGTATGATTTAATTGAAGAAGCTCGGTCAGGGAGACAATCTGCTGGTGGATAAAGCTTATTGTCCCACATTCCGTGTAGCCCACATGGAAATTTGCGGAGTAGAGTCAGCGAAATCTTGCTACCTCTTTGCTCCTATTACTTGTGATAAAGCAGAATCAATTCGATTAATTTACAGTGCTGTGACCCAAACATTAAAAGAGTTATAATGGTCAAAAGATTTCGGCGAGGTTTTTCGAGGGATTATCGGGGGGAGAAGGGGGGGTCCTAGG